>CM077155.1:23708919-23801371 GCA_039583875.1 Platanthera guangdongensis | reverse complement strand
AATTCTAATTAAGGTGTGGTGAGCCATTGTGTGCGTTCATCGTTATAACAGTAAAAAACCCATGAAAGTCCTCTTAGGAATGAAAATACACGTATTTAAGGAAACTGCGTGTTCCTATAATTGCTGTTTGCAATTTTTATTGGTCGCTTAACGGTGTTTATGTTACCACAATAGGTGACCAGAAGTGTGTTGGGTCGTCGGAACGTCGAGTTTCTGAGGCTACAGTGCACTAGATGTTGCTCCTACAACACCTCTATCGGCTGAGAACATACGATTGGTGCCGAAGCAGTTGTTGGCCGTGATAAATGCGCAGCCTGCAAGGCAAACGCAGCAGCCCGCTCCTGGGATGGGAGCAGGAACCTCTTCCAGAGGTTGAGCCGAGGAGAGTGGAACAAGTGGTAGTGGAGCCGGTGGTGCCAAGGAGGGCAACCGAGAGGCAGCTCAAGCATGTAAGGAGCTTTAAACCCTCCGGTATTTCTTTAAAGGGGTTGGGAACCCCATCTCCAGCTGAAGACTGGCTCTCCAGGGTGAAGAGAGTCATGACAGCAACGAAGACGGAGGAGTGGAAAATGACCACCATCGCTACGTTCCTTCTGGACGGTGAAGCGAGAATGTGGTGGGAAGGTTTGGAGCTGCACTTATTGAGAGGTAGGCAACTTGTTGATGTCTCGATGGAGGAGTTCTCGATATTGTTCTTGGCTAGATATCTTCCTTCGACGTAGAAGATAGCGTTGGAGAATGAGTTTCTGAAGTTGGTTCAGGGTGAGAGGTGCGTGGACGAATATCTCCACGAGTTTACTCGTCTGAGTCATTATGATAGCTCCACTATTGTGGATGAGGAGCGCAAGACGAATCGATTCTACGAAGGCTTGAGAGATGAGTTGAGGTTACTACTCTCGGGCCCGATGACGCAGGGTTTCTTAACCTTGGTCAACACTGCCTGGTCCTTGGAGAAGGACATGAAGAATGTACAAGCAAAGAAAAGCTTGGGTGACAAGAAATCTGAATTAAAAATGCCGACTACTTCAAAGTCCGGCTATCGGAGGTCTTTCAAGAAGCATAGGACTTCGGGTCCAGCTCCTTCTGGTGCTTCTGGGGCGACTACGAGTCGGACCCCAGGCGCGTGTTTTACTTGTGGAAAGACGGGGCACTTTGCCCGTGACTGTTGGAGCGGACGTCCTAAGTCAAGAGAAGGCCGGGAGCGACCTATGAAGAGAAGGGCAAGGCGGTGGAGTCGATCGCATCCACTATGCTCCGGCCCAACCAAGGGTGTATATTCTTGGCCAACAGGAGGCCATCAAACAGGCTGATGTGGTGACAGGTACGGTTTAATTTATAGCAAGTCAATTTCTTTAAATACTTGTTATGCACATGTTACCTTACCACTGCTTGTTTAGGATTTGTTTTGATTTGTGAAAATCCGGCAAGAGCACTCTTCGATACATGAGCTTCACACTCCTTCTTGTCCGAGGGATTTATATCACGCATCGGAGTCCCTTCTTCAATGGCGAAGGATAAGTTGGATGTGTTGTTGCCCAATGGGTGTCCGATGCACGCAGATAGGATCTGCGATGTTAATATTCGTATTGGTAATCAGGAGTTCGATCTGCAGGCGTCGTTACTTCCGTTGGTGGAGTTCGACGTCATATTTGGCATGGACTGGCTCTCGGAGCAGCAGGCCCATATAGATTGCGGTAGCAAGGAAGTCAAGTTGGGAGCAAGTCGTGAAACGACTTTTACGGGCTTAAAGGGGTCGAGCAAGACGTTGATGTCTGCTCTTCAGGTGGTGAAGGCGATTCGTGTCGGTGCAGAACTGTTCTTTACGCTAGTGGAGGTTGCAAAGCCGAAGCCTACGTTGGATTGTATTTCAGTGGTATCGGAATACCCTGATGTGTTCCCCGCAGATCTTCCTGGAGCCCCGTCTCAACGGGAGATAGATTTTACGATTGAGCTAGTGCCAGGTGCAAAGCCTATGTCATGATCTCCTTATCGGCTAGCGCCTAAGGAAATGGCGGAGCTTAAAGTTCAACTGCAAGAGTTGTTGGAGCAAGGGTATGTGCGCCCGAGTTCTTCGCCTTGGAGCGCGCCGGTCCTCTTCGTTAAGAAGAAGGACGGAAGTCTGAGGCTATGTATTGATTATCGGGAGCTCAACAAGATGACGGAGAAGATCAAGTACCCGATCCCCCGGATTGATGATCTTTTTGATCAGTTAGTCGGGTCGACGGTGTACTCGAAGTTGGATCTCAAGGCTGGGTACTATCAGCTGCGAATAAGGGAGAGTGATATCCCGAAGACAGCGTTTAGTACGAGATACGGGCATTATGAGTTTACGGTCATGCCGTTTGGGCTGACTAATGAGTCGTCAGTGTTCATGGATTTGATTAACATGACTTTCAGGGAGTACTTGGACCATTTTGTGATCGTCTTCATCGACCGAGGAACGCCACTGAGGATTAACACTTCAAGCATCTTCATTTGGTTTTGGAGACGCTAAGGAGGAATCAACTGTATGCCAAGTTCTCGAAGTGCGAGTTTTGGTTATCCTTAGTGGCGTTCCTCGGTCATATAATGAGTGGAGAGGGTATTGTTGTGGATCCAACGAAGATTGTTGCGATACGGGAGTAGCCTGAGCTTGCTACGGTAGCGGAAGTCCGGAGCTTTCTGGGGCTTGCCGGCTATTATAGGCGCTTCGTAGAGAACTTCTCGCGGATAGCATTGCCTCTCACTACTTTGACGAGGAAGGAACAGAAGTTCGTTTTGGACGCTGGAGTGCGCGCGAGCTTTTGAGGAGTTGAAGTGTCGGTTGACCACGACGCCTGTGCTGAGTTTGCCGATTGGGACCGAAGGCTATGAGATTTATAAACGATGCTTCGGGCAGCGGTTTGGGTTGCGTGCTACTGCAACACGGAAGTGTGATAACTTATGGCTCGAGACAGCTGAAGGTGCACGAGAGGAATTATCCGGTCCATGACTTGGAGTTAGCGGCCGTGATTTTTGCCTTGAAGCTGTGGAGACACTTTTGTATGATGTGAAGATTGATATCTACACCGATCATAAGAGCCTGAAGTATCTGATTGATCAGAAGGATCTGAATATGCGGCAACGTAGATGGATGGAGTTCCTGGGGGACTATACATTCAAAATCCACTACGTGTCGGGTAAAGGTAATGTGGTTGCGGACGCGTTGAGTCGCTGAGCCCCAGCTCAAGCCTAATTGGCTATCGGTACATGATGAGCGGTTGGTGCGGGAGTTGGAGGCGTTGGAGATTGTTTGTGTGGATAGATAATCAAGTGCTGAAGCAGCTCTGAATTGGACTGAAGTCCAATATGACCTGGCTGATCGTATTCGGCAGGCTTTGGATATGGATGCTCATATGAAGCAGTTCATGGTAGAGGCTCTGGATGGGTCAAATTCCCAATTCATCATGGAGGACAGATTACTTTGGAAAGACGGTCGTCTGTGCGTCCCAAGTGTGGGTAATTTGCGGGTGGAGTTGTTGTACGAGGCACACCATACTAAGTACTCGATTCACCCGGGGAGCACGAAGATGTACCGTGATGTGAAGAAACTGTTTTGGTGGCCGGGTGGGTTTGAAGAAGGATGTGGCGCTATACGTAGTGAAGTGCCAAACTTGCGCCTTGGTGAAGGCAGTGTGCCAAAAGCCGGGAGGATTTCTTAAGTCCTTGCCTATTCCGGAGTGGAAATTCGACGACATCTCTATGGAATTTGTGCACGGTTTGCCAAGGTCGTAAAAGGGGAACGACGCCATTTGGGTGGTTGTTGATCGGCTAACGAAGGTGTCGCATTTTATTCCGCATAGGAAGGATGATCCGGTAGAGAAGTTGGCAAAACTTTATGTGGATAACATTGTACGGCTTCACGGTGTGCCCTGCAGCATCGTGAGTGACCGAGATGGGCGGTTCACGTCCAATGATTGGAGGCTAGTGCAACAAATGTTGGGGACAAAGTTGAAATTTAGCACAGCCTTCCATCCGCATACGGATGGGCAGACCGAGAGGGTCAATAGAACCATGGAAGACATGCTCCGCATGTGTGTCTTGGATTTTGGGAAGCAATGGGAAGACCACCTTTATTTGGTGGAGTTCGCATACAACAATAGCTACCAAGCGAGTATTCAAATGACACCCTTCGAGGCCCTATATGGTAGAAAATGTTGCACGCCATTGTCTTGGTTAGAAACGGGTGAGTCAAAGTTGTATAAGCGATTGGAAGTGGAGGATGCTACTTCTTTGGTGAGAACCATTCGGGAGAGGTTGCTTATCGCTCAAGACCGGCAAGCGAAGTACTATAATGCCAAGCACAGGAACGTGGAATTGGAATTCGCTGTGGGCGCCTATGTGTACTTAAAGATCAAGCCGTTCAAGGGTGTCTCGCGGGTGCGGCGATTGAAAAAGCTAAGCCCGAGGTACCTTGGGCCGTTTGAGGTTCTGGAGCGAGTTGGTGAAGCGGCCTATCGGTTGAAGCTTTCAGTGGAGCTTGGTGGATTACATGATGTATTCCATATTTCGGTACTTCGGAAGGCGGTGCAAGAGCCTACGCAAGTGATCGCGGTTGATCAAGTGCCGGTGGATAGTGGGTTGACGACAAAGGTCAAGCCCGTGCGGATTGAGGACTCGGAGGTAAAGCGGCTACGCAATAAAGAGATCAGGATGGTCAAGGTCCGGTGGGACAATTGCGGTCGTGAGAAGCTCTCTTGGGAACGAGAGAAAACTATGCTTGACGAGTATCCGGAGTTGTTCCGCTCAGGTACAAATTTTGGTTTTTTTTACATGTCTTTCCTTTATATAATTTCGTGGACGAAATTATTTTAAGAGGGGGAGAGTTGTAACGCCCCGAAACTCAAAGGAGTGACGGGTGACGTTTTGGGCCAGTTTTGGGTTCTGGCAGGAGGCACACGGCCTGGGACACGGGCGTGTCCCAGGGCGTGTCAGGTGTGTGTCGTCGAGTTGGTCGAGAGGTCGACGATTTTGGAGTTGACGACCGTCGAGCAGAGAACACGGCATGCGACACGGGCGTGTCGTAGGGCGTGTCAAGACCGTGTCGACGATCGGCCCAGGATGTCGACGAATTTCGCTCGACATTATGTCGAGACAGGGCACATGGCCTGCGACACGGGCGTGTCGCAGGGCGTGTTGACCCGTGTCGACACTAAGCCCATGAAGTCGACACTGCACTCGACGAAGTGTCGAGACATGGCACACGGCCTGCGACACGGGCGTGTCGCAGGGCGTGTCGACCCGTGTCGACACTCGTCCCGGGGAGTCGACGAATTTTGCTCGACGATGTGTCAAGTGAAGGCACACGGCCTAGGATACGGGCGTGTCCAAGGCCGTGTCGTGAGGTCGACGATCTTCGCTCGACGAAGTGTCGAGTGTCGAGACCGTGTACACGGCCTGGAGCCCAGGCGTGTTGAGGTAGACACGGGCAAGGACACGGGCGTGTCCTAGAACCTGTGCAGTGCTCGGTTTGTTTTCGGGAGAAATCGATGGGGGTACACGGCCGGCCACACGGCCGTGTCAGGTGGAACACGGGCGTGTCAGGTCGAACACGGGCGTGTTTGATGCCCGTGTGTTGTTCCAGGCGAGTAGATTTTGACGGCGAATGAGGCATACGGCCCTGGACACGGGCGTGTGCCAGGCCGTGTGCGGTCCAGATTGGGCATTTCAGTCCCGAATCAAAGCTGTTCGTTTTTTTAATTGATGATCCAACGGCTGGGGGTTGTTCTTGAAGGATATACCCGGGATTGGGCCTTAGAAACCCTCATTTTTCATGAGTGGTTATCTTTCTAAAACTTAGAGAGAGAGAGAGGAGAGCCAAGGAAGTAAGAAGAAGCTAGATTCGGCCATTGTAGGAGCTTCGAAGCTCCGAATCGCGAGCCGACTCCGGATCCACGGAGGCAAAGCTAGTGCGGTGCTTTTCATCCGCTTACTTTTCCATGGCACCGAAGAAGAATGCAAGGGTAACGATTATCTTCTTGAGCATGAGTAGCTCTCCTTCTTTGCATAGGAAGCCCGCTCTCGCAAGTTTGCGGTGAGTTGGAGGCGTTCCTTCGGGTAGATATGTGAAGTCCCCATTGTTTAGAGTCCGTAAGCGAGAACGGACATAGGCATGATGTGTGAAGCCTACCCGGACATGTTGGTCTGGATCGGTGATGTTGCATTGCATAATGCCGGAGAAGACTCCGTGCTATTGGTTGTTTTTCGGGTTTTCTACACGGTAGATTGCAATAGGGAGTCTTGGGGATTAACCCAAAGGTGCACCCGGAAAACTGGGCGGATGCGTGATCTTGCCAACTTGGTGTCCTAAGAGCCAACTTGAACATAACCGGGTTATGTGAATTGTGATGGAAATGGGACTCGGAGAGAAGTTTAACCCGCGCAAATGGCTTAAATTGTCGTTGCGATGTGAGCACGGGTTAGATGGAACCGTACCCGTTCTATGTCGTTCGGTTAAAGAGACCTAAGGGTACGTCGAACTTGCCGTTGGCATAGATTAGGGTCTTCGGCGGTCAATGGCTTAAATTGTCGTGACCCAGGCCAAGAAGACAATATGCTCATAGGTTTGGCCGTCAAAGTGGCGGTGGTGAGTCCGGAATGTCTATGGCTTTAATTGATGTGACATCAACCGGTTCACCGAGAATGTGCCCTGAGAGCACGGGGCGTGTGGCCGTGCGAGCCAACGTCTGTGATGAAATGAAAATATTATATTGCTCGCTTATGCTAATGAAATGCAGGGAAGGAGCATCGCCGCCCCGAGTTGGGGGCGGGATCGTTATAATTTGTTCAGCATTGCTGACCGTTGCCTTGTTTTGCCACCGTGCGGTGGTTTGTTTCTTGCAGGTGCTGCTGGACCAAGCGGTCAATAGCGGGCTAAAGCCCTTTTTGCGAAGCCGACCCTCGAAGGCCTAATTGGAATGTTTACTGCTTTATTCATGTATGACCGGCCTGCGTGCCGTGGTTTGTAAAACATGTAATATGAAGTGAACAATTTTTGTAAGGCCTTAAGGCTTGTACTGGTGTATTTATAACATTACTATTTGGTATTAGTGGACATTCATACTTTAGTGCTGGGTTCTTTATTGCAACTTTTATAAACTGCTTCCGCTAGAATGCTCTGTGTAGGACGTTATGATTGGTTAGATGGTTTCCATAAGTAACCACCCGGTCTGTCTGTGACATACGGTGTCGGGCCCCAGCCGGACCTACTGCTATATGCTATGCGACGGATAGGGGGTGTTACAACTAGCACTACCTCCACCTTAAAAATGTATCAGCAACCGAGAGAGCAGTACGAGCGTGTTTGCTTCCAGTGTAACCAGTCGGGCCACATCCAACATTATTGCCTGCAGTTAATAGGAGATGCTCCCCCTATTTTTCCTCCGGCAGCCCTGCGAGGACGAGGACAAGGCCGTGGTCGAGGATGAGGACCACGAGGAAGGAATCCTGAACCTGCTAGAGAGCAGGTGTTTGCTCTGGACATGACTCAGGAGCGGGATCCTCAAGATGTGATTGTAGGTATGTCGAGATTTAATTAATACAATATAAGCATTCGTCCTTATTTTGCCTAAGATGCGTTAGGAACTTAGCATTGAGGTGTTATAATTTGGTACTTAGGAATCGTGACTGTTAGTGGGAAACCAGCTCACACCTTATTTGATATCGGTGTCATGCATTCGTTTGTCTCGGCGGACTTCGTAAAAGACTTAATTGGTGTGCAATACTTCACTGGTATCACTCAGAGAGTATGCCTCCCAGACGGCTCTGAGATGACGTCATCCGCCAAGTGCAACTTGGAATTATGCATTGGAGAAAAGATTTTTGAAACCCCTGCGACGGTGTTGAGAATGTCAAAATTCGATCTTATTCTGGGACGTGGTTGGACTGACACGACGCTAGAATTAATTGTGCGGCGAAGCAAAACACTTTGAGGCATGAAGTCTCTGAAGTTGTCTTCCAAGGTATTAAATTCGCTCCTCTAATGTTGATATCTTCAATCTAGGCCCTTAAGTCCCATATGAAAGGGGACGAAGTATATATGATATGTTTTGAATTAAAGGAGATGACAACAAGTATGAAAGATGTGCGGGTAGTGCGGGATTTCCCGAAGTGTTTCCCGAGAAGCTACCGGGCCTACCCCACATAGAGAAGTGGACTTTCAAATTAAACTAGTACCGAGTGTCAAGCCTCTCTCTCGGACCCCTTACCGAATGGCTCCAAGGGAACTCGCTGAGTTTAGAGTTCAATTGCAGGAGTTAGTAGAATCAGGGTTTGTTTGCACTTGTCGTCACCATGGGGAGCCCCTATTTTGTTTGTTAAGAAGAAGGACGGATCACTACGATTGTGCATAGACTACCGGCAACTCAATCGAATAACGGTGCAGAACATCTATCCTCTACCCCGGATCGATGAGTTGTTCGATCAGTTAGTGGGAGCGCATTGGTTTTCCAAATTGGATCTGTGCTCGGGGTAATATAAGTTAAGAATACAAGAGGAAGATATCCCAAAGACAACATTTAGCTCAGGATATGGTTTATATGAGTTCACGGTGATGTCGTTTGGGAACACAAATGCCCCTTCCGCATTCATGAGTTTGATGAACAGGGTGTTTGAACCGTATTTGGACGTCTTTGTCATCATCTTCATAGATGACATTTTGGTCTACTCGAAGATGGAAAAGGAGTATGCTGAACACTTAGCTTTAGTTTTGAAGAAACTAAAAGAGCATTCCCTATTTGCTAAGTTCAGCAAGTGCGAGTTCTGGCTCCAAGAAGTTGCCTTCTTGGGCCATGTGATTAGTGGTGCTGGATTAGCGGTAGACCCGACCAAGGTTCGTGCCATGAAGTAATGGCCGCCTTTGAAGTCAGCGGCTGATGTTCAAAGCTTTCTTGGACTTGTCGGATATTATCACAAGTTTATGAAGGGATTTTCGAAGATATCCCTTCCTCTCACCACTTTGACAAAGAAAGGTGTGTCGTATGAGTGGACACCCCAGTACGAGGCTGCATTTCAAGAACTAAAGGATCGACTTACCTCCGCTCTGATCCTAGATCTTCCATCGGAGAAAGAAGGATTTCAAGTTTACACTGATGCCTTATATCAAGGGATGGGAGCAGTCTTGATGCAGCATGTACCTGCGATTGCTTACACTTCGAAGTAGTTGAAGAAGCATAAGATAAATTACTCGGTACATGATTTCGAATTGGGGGCAGTGGAGTTCACATTAAAGGTTTGGATACATTATTTGTATGGCGTCCACTGCGAGGTCTTTTCGGACCATAAGAATTTGAAGTATGTTCATACTCAGAAGGAGTTAAATTTGAGACATCGGCGATGGTTAGAATTTTTGTTTGATTACGAGTTTACATTGAACTACCACCCCGGGAAAGCGAACTCTGTAGTTGATGCATTGAGCAGGAAAGTACCAGGGTCGAGCCCTGAGTCTCGGATGATGAGTATGGAATTGGCTCAAGTGCTCAAGGAGATGGAGATGACGTTGGTGTGCAGGGATCATTCTGAGAAGTATACTGAGTACTTAAATGCTATGAGTATAGTTTGTGATATTCGAGATCGAATTCGGGCAGAGCAAGGGAAGGATGTTTCCCTAGTACTTGTAATTAAGACAATTGAGGATAGATCTACTGAAGAGTATACTCTGAAGGACGTCCTTGTTCATTTTTTGTGGCAGGATCTATATTCCCAAAGGCGGTGAAATCCAGGAAGATATCTTGAGAGAGGCACATTACTCTAAGTATACGGTGCATCCCGGGATTTCCAAGATGTATATTGACTTGAGAAAGACCATGTTTTGGCCAGGGATGAAGAAGGATGTCGCATACTATGTTACACACAGTGAGGCTTGTCAGAAGGTGAAGGTGGAGTGCAAGAGCCCGGGAGGATTGTTACAATCATTGCCCATTTCGGAGTGTAAATTTGAAGATATCACAATGGATTTCGTACACGGACTTCCCAGATCACGATCAGGGAATGACTCGGTTTGGGTGATTGTGGATCGCTTGACCAAGGTCGACAGGTTTATCCCAATAAGGAAGGAGACGCGTGTGGATGTATTGGTATGCCTCTTTGTGGAACAGTTTGTACGGTACCATGGAGTGCCTAAGATGATAGTCTCTGACCGTGATGGTCGCTTTACCTCCAAGGAATGGAAGGCGGTTCAAGCATATTTGGGTTCTCGCCTTACCTTTAGCACAACCTTTCATCGTCAGACGGACGGTCAGTCTGAGAGGACCATCAGAACTATGGAAGATCTGTTGAGGTTGTGTGTATTGGATAGAGGAGAGCCGTGGGAAAGGCTCTTACCACTGGTGGAATTTTCATACAATAACAGTGATCAAGCTAGCATCTAGATGGCACCCCATGAAGCACTTTATGGAAGGAGGTGTAGAACACCTTTATCATGGGTGCAGGATGAAGACCCGAAGATTTTAGGAATCGAGTATATAAATGACACCGATGCTATGGTTAGATTGATACGAGATCGCATGCTTGAGGCTCAGAGTTGGCATGCAAACTATTATAATATGAAACATAGGATGGTGGAATTTCAAGTGGGTGACAAGGTGTTCTTAAATATCTGGCCGATTCATGGAGTGTCACATGTGTGTGGTAGGAGGAAGAAGCTCACCCAAGATATGTGGGGCCTTATGCTATATTGGAGAGGATGGGTCTGTTGGCCTATCAGCTGGAGCTACCACCAGACCTAGAAAATTTGTACGACATCTTCAATATATCATCGCTTTGTAAAGCGCTACTACAACCCGATCAGCATGTTCCCGCTACAAGTAGAGCAGTGGAAACTGATAGATCTGTCTGACTAGAGCCGATACAGATAGTGGACATGGAGACAAGGATCTTACATCGAAAGAGCGTTCATTTGGTAAAAGTCATGTGGTCTAATCATGGGAAAGAGGAATACACTTGGGAGCCAGTGGACTTGATGCGGAAGCGCTACCCAGAGTTATTTCCCCAAGGTACCCTTAAAAGAATACTTATATTTTCATGATTTACCTCCCCCATAGACTTAACTTGATTTCGGGGACGAAATCTTTTATTTTGTTTATCGGATTTGTAACGTCCCGATTCGTGCTAGACCCTAGCATGTGTTTTGAGTCAGGAAAGTTGACTCAGGCTCGGGGTGCACTGGTGGGCAGGCGTCGAGTGCGTTGAGTGATACTCAAAGCATAAGATAAAATTGACTTAGAATTATACAGGTTTCAGTAGGAGTCGAGTGCGTTGAGTGGTCTCAATGCCATTCGACGAGGCGTTGAGTGATACTCAATCTTAAGAAGAAATGGACTTAGAATTACTGGTTTTAGTAGGAGTCGAGTGCGTTGAGTGGTCTCAACGCCATTCGACGAGGTGTTGAGTGATACTCAATGCCTAAGAGGAAATTGACTCAGAATAATTCTGGATTCGGGAAGCATCGAGTGCGCTGAGTGAACTCGATGCCACTCGATGAAGCGTCGAGTGATACTCGACGAACTCAACTCTTTGACTTAGAAAAATACTGGACTTAACGAGGCGTTGAGTGATCATGACGCTTTAAACACAGCGTTGAGTGATACTCTATGATCCCGACACTTTGAATTAGAAATTAATGGACTTGGGAAGGCCGTTGAGTGATCACGATGCTTTTAACGCAACTTTGAGTGATACTCGACGATCCCAACGCTTTGACTTAGGAAAATACTGGACTCAACGAGGCGTTGACTGCTTTCGATGAATTTCGATGATTCGTCGAGTGTGTGTAGGTATATACGATGATTTTGACTTAGAGCATTTTCGGCCCGGGCAGAATTCGTTGTCTTGTATATACGGGCAGACTGGGTTCGGGAAATGTGCCAAATGACTCTTGTGGACCGGTCTCTTCAACAAGACTTGTTTTAAGTAATAATGGGCGGTCCAATGTTAAGGTGACACGTGACAAGCAATATAACCCTAATTCTTCTTATAAAAGGAAACATACGAGAAAACCCAAGCCGCCACTTCATTCTTCTTGCCGAGTAGTTACGTGTCGAACCCGACGAAAACGAAGAAGGTCGCCGGTGTCGGATTATTTGGAGGCCGAACTCCCCTTCATAAAGAACGATGTCGCCGAGAAGGATAACAAGAACCATGGACGAAAATGAGGTGCGCTTCCTACCTTCCCCTTGTTGCTAGATCTTTAGTTATATTATAGGAGAGATGTCGACTCAAAAAAGTCTGACTTGTACATGATGAAGATCTCTTAGGAAGAGACCATGTTAGGATCTTGTCCTTGAGATTAGTTGTCTTCAACCTCTCTTTTCTTCATTATGGAGATGGTGAACTTGGTTTCATGAAAAAAGATGGTCTATTGAGGGTGAATAAGGGAGGAGTAAAATCTGAATGTAGTTGTGAACAAATGGCTAAAGGAAGAAGACGAACAGATGTCGTTCATTTTTCTTTAAGATGCGTGTAGAAACCTATTTTCTGTGCACAATGAACTTTGAGTCTATTTTCTCGTATGTTACAACCCGATTTAGGTCTTGGGATGAACACAAAAGTTCTAGTCCTCAGAAATATCTTTCCAACGAATGTTTACAGGTTTTCATAGGAGCTTTGTAGCTCCTGGAATGTCCAGTCGAATTTGCTGCATGGTACTAACTTATGTGCAAGATGCTTTTGGGTTAGTGTATAACCGGTTTTAGACTAGGTAGAAGAAACGTAACAAGATGATCTTGAGGTCTGGATGATCCTGGTTATATGTAGCTGAGATAAACAAATGGTTCGGGGAATTTAATAAACAAATGGTTTGGGGAAATTAGTGACAAATGATTTGATAAGATTTGTTTGTACAAATGGCTACTTGTGAAATCTAGTAAGGATGCGCGCGATTGTAATCCGATGAATGATATAAGTTTTGAAAGAGGGTGTGGCGCCCGATGACTGAATGTGTAAGTTATACTTATGCTATCGTGCTTGATGAATACGAGAAGAGTTAATATATTGTTGAGATAAATGTAGGAACGCATAATTGTTGTGAATGCTTTATTATAAGGAAAGAATCAAATGAGGTATATCTCATGGCCATAAAATGTGTTGAATCGTGATCTCAAGTATTGGATGAGATAGTTTGTATAGTTCATTGCTTAGAGTGTCTCCCTACGGGTAGCAGTGCGGGATTGGCATGTTGTTCAAGGTAGCTTGCGACTTGTGTTGATGTTGAACCCTTGAGTGCTTGGGAGCACAGAAATGTGAAAGGGTGTAAGTGCGTGAGTATTTGACCGCACAGGATTGACAATGATGAAAAGTGACTCCGTTGGAGCCCTTGGATGGTTGATGGTAAGGCCATGTGAATTTGCATGCAGTGTGAGTTGACACGCGATATCATAATCCTGGGTTAAGGATAATATGGTAATTCTATGGGCTCGCCAGTCGTCACACTGACGGGAGTTGATAGATAGACTTTGGACAGTTGGGCTTGGTCCTCGGTGCTCATTCCCAAGGCTCCTTCCGTTCTAAGTGGGCAGTTGGGCTTCGTCCTGTGGTGATATACTCTCATAGGCTCCTTCTATGCCACACGATAGGCCAGTTTGGGTTGTGTTCTTGGTGCATATCTACCCAAGACCCCTCTGAGCCGTAGTACGCATGGAGCTGCGATGTTGTATTCTTAGTGTTGAGGCAGACGGAGTCCTAAGACAGGTAGTGTGGAGACCAGCCTAGTAGTGGAAAGCTCGTTTCACTGTCACCGTCTGCCACAACGGATGGCTCCTGAGAGGTCAACTACCTTCTCGAAAAGTGAAAACTACAAGTCTGTGTCGACAAAGTAATGTACGTGCATGTGAGCATGTGTGAGTCATCATATTGCATTCATAACATTACATTGTAGCGCATAAGATCCTTATCATATAAGTTTGTAAGAGCACTCCTATATGATGAGTTATTTTACTGTTAAGTCGATCCTTAACTTATAAATCTATATGGGCACCACTGCTTGTTATTACTGCTTATATATATCGTACCCTCTTATTTTCTCCGCCCGATGCCTAAGAGTCGCCGGGAGAGCGGATGTGATATCCACTTGGTCTTTATGACTAACGGTTGTTATGTCTTTCATTTTAGGAGGAAACCCCGTAGATAGAGCAACAACAGGTTGTGCATGAGGGCAGCCAGGCCAGGGTGACAGGGCCTGATACGAAGTTACCATCGCTACCGTCAGTTACTGATGTGAGTTTTGAGAGACTTATGTTATAGCCCTTTGGGCAATTTGTGTACTCTGATATTGTAGAAGCTGTTGTTGCTTATTATTATTGTTGTACTTGTTTGGACTTATATACTTGTGTGGATTTTGACTTCTATTTTATATTCTTTATGTTGGGTTGGCGTGGATGATATTCATTTGGTCGACAGGATATGCGTCTTGTGGTAGAAGTTAGCCCGTATACTGACGTTATTGCAAGGAGGCTGTTCTGGGAATAAGACTCCCCTCAACCGTGTCTTGTGTTCTGGGAGGGGGGGGGGGTCTTACATATGGTGGGATGAGTTGGAGCGACACTAGTGTAACGACTCCATCCGTTCATAGGTATATACTAGAAGGTCCGGTCGGGGCCCTACATCATATATCATAAAACAGGCGGGGAAGTCATGTTGGGATACCAGAGTTGCAAATCCTAACTCATTGCATTCTAGCGGAAGCCTATAACACAAAATTAAACTCACACACCTGAATGTCCACCATATAAAAGTTCCACATTTATATAAAGCAGGAATGTCCAAATACAAATAGTTGGCCTTATGACCTTACATGGCTTTCATAACAGTGACCTTAAATATTGGCACGCAGGCCGGCCACGTATAAATAAACAAAGCATTTAGCTTTAGCCTTCAAGGGCTAGCGGCAGCAACAGCAGTAGGGACTTTAGCCTTTGTGCATCCTGCTTGGCTCTCCAGCACCTGCACAGGAACAGCCCACCCAACGGTGACAAATAGGCAACGGTCAGCATTCAGCTGACTAAATTATAACGACCCCACCCCTTTCCCGGGGCAGTGGTATTCCTTCCCTGCATGCATAGCATTTCACAGGCAGATATATATATCATACAATGTGCTCTCACGCACATACATTCCATCACAATCGTCAGCACCGCGACCCGACGATCCGTGCACTCAGGGCACATTCTTGGTGTACCGACGAACCAGTTGCCCACCACCGCACAGGGGTTGCAAACCAATGGTAAAACATTGATCATTTACTCCATGGCGTACAGCCGGAGATTATAGTCTTAGTGAACCGAGATTGGCCCGTAGCCCCCCATTGTATCACGGCACGCAGGCCTAAGACTCTCGCAATGCACTCCAACAGACTACACTTTCAGGTCTTACGTCGGACGGACATAATGCAGGTCGGATCATCCACCCCCTTGCTCAAATCGCCTTGCCATCACCGAGTACGGCATACTCACGGCTAAATCAAAGGCGCGGGTCGGTTTCACTGTTCCTGTTGCCTGGGTGTTTTCTTGGGCGCACCAGTACTTCCATCACACCCATTACATATCACAACATCAGAGGGTCTTTCCTGGGCACACCAGTACTTCCTACTACTGCTTTCACAGGCATAAACCCACAATTATCACAAATGCTAAGGGTATTTTCCTGACTTACCACACCAGTACTTCCTGCTACTCCCCTTCACAGGTACCACCAATGAACATCAAGCATTACAAAGGGTATTTCCTGGGCACACCAGTACTTCCTGCTACTTCCCTTCACAATTTGAACCCAATAGCACAAGCATCACAAGGGTATTTTCCTGGACTACCACTCCAGTACTTCCTGCTACTGCCCTTTGCAGGTCTAACCCGTCGACTCCTTAAACTACACATTTATCATGGAGTCTTCTCCGGTGAATATATACAATATCACTAATCCAGACCAACCTGTCCAGATGGGCTTCACACAACATACCTATTCCGTACTTCTTTTCCGGATCTATATGCCAGATGATTAGCGATTCCATGAATCAACCCAAAAGACTCCCATAACAAGCCACCCTCTGGTGGGGAAATCATATGCACATGCCAAAAAGGAAGCCTTCACATGGCTAGGAAGAAAATCCATTACCCTCGAAGACCGCTTCGGTGCCATGAGCTCCTAACTGGCTAGAAAGAACCGCAACAGCTTTTCCTCCGCAACGATGGACTCAGATCTCTTGTCGGAACTCCGCAGCACCACCGGTGGCCGGCTCTCCTTCCTCCTCCTTCTTCCTCTCCTTCTCTCTCTAGGATTTTAGACAGATGAAGGCCAAAATGAAAATGAGAACTGCCTTCTCATCCACGACCTTAAGTAATCAGGGAGGCAACTCAGCCATTAGATCCCAGCTGAAGATTTGGACATCCACGATTTTGCCACCAAAATCACATTTTTTCCTGACACGGCCTATGACACACCCGTGTCCCATGCCGTGTGCCTCAAGCGATACTCAATCGACTTATCCAATCCAGTGACACGCCCTTGTCATGGGCTGTGTCTCTTGACACGCCTACAGACAGGCCTTAAGGAATCAACCCGAGAGGGACACGGCCTGTGACATGCCCGTGTCCCAGGCCATGTTCCCATACATGACACGAGACACGCCACAGCTCAACTTCGTCGAGCTGAGTTTGTCGACCGCGAGGACACGCTCGTGTCACAGGCCATGTACTCTGAACTCGACAATCGTCGACCAAAGTTTGTTGACCTAAAATTCGTCGACCCGTGAGGACACGCCCTGTGACATGCCCTTGTCACATGCCGTATACTCTACACTCGACAATCATCGACCGAATTTTGGCGACCACTCGTCGACTGCTCACCCAAGAAAGACACGCCCTGGGACACGCCTGTGTCCCAGACCGTGTCACCCAATATTTGCCAAATTTTGGGCTTTGGGGTGTTACAACCCTCCCCTCCTTACAAAAATTTCGTCCCCGAAATTTACAGAAAGTAAGGAACTCAAATAAAATGATTTCATTTCATAAACGTTCATTACAACTCGAGATATACTGTATAACAGTTACACAAAGAGCTCGGAAAACTCAGCTCGCATGGTTTGCTCTCGCTCCCATGTGAGTTCTTCATGGCCGCAATTGTCTCACCAGACTTTGACCATCCCGATCATCTTGTTCCGCAACTGTTTCTCGGCACGATCCTCGATCCAAATGGGCCTAACCATCGTCGTTAGCCCGTACTCCACCGACACACGATCATTCTCGATCACTTGAGCTGGATCTTTCACAGCTTTCCGAAGCACGAAGATGTGAAACACATCGTGTAATCCACCTAAGTCTGCCGAAAGAGCTAGCCGATATGCAGCTTCTCCAACTCGCTCCACCACTTCAAACGGCCCAAGGTACCGTGGACTCAACTTTTTCAGAGGTCGAATCCTGGATACGCCTTTGAAGGGTTTGATCTTCAAGTATACCCAATCACCTACCACGAACTCCACGTTCCGGTGCTTGACATTGTAGTATTTCGCTTGTCGATCCTGAGCTCTCAACAGCCGCTCCCGAATAGTGCGTATTGTCAAGTTCACTTCCTAGACTTCGTTACGCTTATACACTCTGGCTTCGCCTGCTTCCAACCAAGCTAAAGGAGTACGACACTTCCGACCATATAGCACTTCAAACGGTGCCATATCGATGCTTGCTTGGTAGCTGTTATTGTAGGCAAACTCCACTAGATAGAGATGATCTTCTCATCCCCTTCCAAAGTACAGGGCGCACATCCGGAGCATATCCTCCATCGTTCTGTGTGTCCTTTCAATTTGGCCATCTATTTGGGGATGAAAGGCCGTACTGAATGCCAATTTTTTGCCCAACAACTGATGGATTAGTCTCCAGTCACTCGAAATAAATCACTCATCTTGATCGCTCACGATGCTCCGAGGAACACCATGTAGCCATACAATTTGTTCAACATACAGCTTTGCCAAACTTTCGACTGAATCGTCCCGCCTATTCGGAAGGAAGTGTGCCACTTTCGTCAGTCGGTCCACAACCACCCAAATGTAATCATTTCCACGCCGAGATTCTCGGCAACCCGTGCACGAAATCCATGGAAATATCATCAAACTTCCATTCCGGAATCGACAACGACTTCAAGAAACCGCCTGGCTTCTGGCATTCTGCCTTTACCATAGCATAAGTCTGGCATTTGGCCACATAATGAGCGACAACTTTCTTCAGTCCTGGCCAACAGAACAGCTTTTTCATGTCTCTGAACATCTTTGTGCTCTCAGGGTGAACTGAGTACTTCGTATAGTGCGCTTCATACATCAGCTCTTCCCTCAATTTTCCCAAACTTGGGACGCACAAACGGCCTTCTTTACTCAAAAGCCCGTCATCCCAGGAGAATTTGCCCTCTGGCCCATCCTTAGCATAGCGTTGGACACTCTCATCTAGCTCTGTTGCTCGTCGAACTCTGTCCGCAAGGTCACACTGCACTCCGTCCAGTTCAAACATGCATCGGCTGTAGCATTCTTGTCAACACAAGAAATCTCTAATGCTTCCAACTCCTGGATTAGACGTTCATCATGTCTCTGCAACCAGCTTGCTCTTGCCGGAGCTCTCCGGCTCAAGGCATCAGCGACAACATTTCCCTTTCCGGGCGTATAATGAATCACAAAGGTGTAGTCCCAAAGGAACTCCAACCACCTTCGTTGTCGCATATTCAGGTCCTTCTGCTCCAACAATTACTTTAGGCTCTTGTGGTCTGTATAGATTTCCACTTTCACACCATACAGATATGCCTCCATAACTTTAGTGCAAAGATCACCGCCGCCAACTCTAAGTCATGGATGGGATAATTTCTCTCATGCACTTTCAGTTGGCGAGAGCCATAAGCAATTACTTTCCCATTTTGCAGAAGAACGCAGCCTAAGCCGCTTCCTGACGCATCACTGTAGATTTCAAATCCATCAGTACCACATGGCGATGTCAACACAGGCGCCATGGTAAACCGACACTTTAGCTCTTCAAAAGCTCGTGCACACTCCGGCTTCCAAACTAACTTCTGATCCTTTCTCGTCAGTGTGGTTAGAGGCAAAGCGATCAGCGAGAAGTTCGCAACAAATCTTCTATAATAGCCTGCTTGTCCAAGGAAGCTCCTGACTTCAGCCACAGAAGACAACACTGGCCACTCCTGTATGACCCTTATCTTTGTCGGATCCACTGCAATGCTCTCTCCGCTTACCACATGGCCCAGAAAAGCCACCGACGAAAGCCAAAACTCGAACTTCGAGAACTTGGCGTAGAGCTGATTCTTCCTTAACGTTTGCAACACCAACCGCAAGTGGTTTTCATGATCTGCTTCAGATCGAGAGTAGACCAGAATATCATCAATGAATATTATCACGAACCGGTCCAGATACTCTCGGAACGTTTGGTGCATCAAGTCCATGAATACCTATGGCGCATTGCACAGCCCAAATGACATTACTGTGAACTCATAGTGCCCGTAACGTGTTTTAAATGCGGTTTTGGGAATGTCACCTTCCCGAATCCTCAACTGGTAGTAACCAGACTTCAAATCTAACTTGGAGTAGACGGTTGATCCCACCAGCTGATCGAACAACTCATCGATCCGTGGGATCAGATACTTATTCTTCTCAGTGAGCTTGTTCAGTTCACGGTAGTCAATACATAACTGCAAACCACCGTCTTTCTTTTTCACAAACAGAACAGGAGCGCTCCAAGGTGACATGCTTGGGCGAATATAACCCTGCTCCAACAACTCCTACAGTTGGACTTTCAAATCCGCCATTTCCTTTGGCGCAATGCGATATGGCTAGCGGGCCATAGGTTTTGCACATGGCACCAACTCGATCGTGAAGTTAATCTCTCGTTGGGGTGGTAGCCCAGGAGATCCTTGGGAAATACATCTGCAAATTCTGATACTACCAGAACATCGCTCACCCCGGCCTTAGGCTCAACAGCCTGAATCAGCGTGAAGTAGCACTCCGCGCCCTTCCGTATAGCTTTGACTACTTGGAGTGCAGACATCAACGTCCCGCCCACTCCTCGAATCCCTGCGAACTTAGTCTCCTGCTCGGTATTCTGGCCTAATGTAATCTCTTTGGCATTGCAATCAATCAAGGCATACTGCTCCGCGAGCCAATCCATACCAAATATCATATCGAATTCGATATCGGCAATATAGATGCAGTCCAATAGAAGTCCCGATTTCCTATTGGACCGCCACATCGCAAGCTCGATCCGCGAGCATCAAACAATCGTTCGGCAACACCACCCTGATGTTATCTGTCTTTGCACGATTAGGTATCCCAAGCCGTGTTATGAACTCTTTAGACAGAAAAGAATGCGAAGCACCCGTATCAAACAGTGCTCGCGCCAGCGTGTTTCGAATCATCACAAATCCTGTGACA
This sequence comes from Platanthera guangdongensis, assembly GCA_039583875.1. NCBI lineage: Eukaryota > Viridiplantae > Streptophyta > Magnoliopsida > Asparagales > Orchidaceae > Platanthera > Platanthera guangdongensis. Next base: position 23,780,952 of record CM077155.1, on the reverse strand, counting down.
ATCATTTCACACACACAAGCCATAATCAACAAAGCATGCCAAAGAAAAATAATACAATAACTTAACTCGTACCTATGATGACGTCACTCTGCTTAATGGCCTACTGCAGGCCAAGATTGTAGACTCGGGGCTGCGCTTGCGAGGCAGAAGACTCCACGATTGCCTTTCCCTTCTCCGCATACGATGCTCCCGCCTTCTTTTCATTCTTTGGCGATACCCGACACTCATGGGCTAGATGCCCCACCCGTCCACAATTAAAGCATGTACGAGTCTCCGGCTTTGAAGTGTCCCCCGATGTTGCTCCCGAGGCAACCGAAAGAAGGAGCTTGTCCAGCAGACTTAGACTTCTTGCCCCATCTCTTCTTATATGATTTTCCTGGTCGGGGCACTTTGAATTCTGGCTGTGTCACAAACAAGGCCCACTTCCCATGCACCCTCTTCATATCCCTTTCCAGAGCGCACGTAGTGTCGACCAACGCTTGGAAGCCTTGGTTCAAAGAACTAGAAAGGTGGAACCTCAACTCATCCCGCAATCCTTCATAGACCAATTCGTCTTCCTCTACTCATCAGCAAAAATAGAACTCGCATACTGCCCCAAGCGTGTAAACTCATGCAGGTACGTTTCAATACTGCCTTCTCCTTGCGAAAGCCTTTGGAACTCGTTCTCCATGGCAATACGCTGTGCTGCCGGTAGGTTCTTTGCTAGGAAGAGTGGCGAGAATTCTTCCATCGACACTTGTGTTAACGGTCGACCCGCTAAGTGGTGTAGTTCCATCTCATCCCACCATAAACGAGCCTCTCCTTCCAACAAGAAGGTGGCTAAGGTGACTTTCTGATGGTCCTTCATTCCATCGCCATCATAATCCGCTTGACGCGCGATAACCAATCCTCAGCCTGCGTAGGGAATCCCAGCCCGTAAAGATAGGCGGGTTGAAACTCATGAACTACTTTAACTGCTTCTCAGCTGCTCGAGGATCCACAGCCGCTACAGGTTCTGGCCTCGCCGCAACCTGTTCTGGCCTTAATGCCGATTGTGCCTGCCCAATCGGCTGTGCTTGGATCATGGCAAACAATGCCTCAACAACTAATCGCACAGTTTCCGCAGAAGGCGGAGGTGCAGACACCTCAGCTGGTGCCGTACTTTCATCAGAACGTTGGGGCTCCGACTAACCCGCACCACTCCGCGTCACCTATAGGTGAATAAGACACGCACATTAGCGACCGTACACAAGCAAAACAACAAAATAGGAACATGCAGGTTCCTCAAACACCAAAATGTAATGACTATATCCGTTCATAGGTATATACGAGAAGGTTCGTCTGGGGCCCCCCAACAACATATATCATAAAACAGGCGGGGAAGTCACGTAGGGATACCAGAGTTCCGCATCCTAACTCATTGCATTCTAGCAGAAGCCTATAACACGAAGTTGAACTCACACACCTGAATGTCCACCATATAAAAGTTCCACATTTATATAAAGCAGGAATGTCCAAATATAAAACAGTTGGTCTTATGGCTTTACAGAGCTTTCATAACAGTGGCCTTAAACATTGGCACGCAGGTCGGCCACGTATAAACAAACAAAGCATTTAGCTTTAGCCTTCAAGGGCTAGCGGCAGCATCAACAATAGCAGTAGGGACTTCAGCCTTTATGCGTCCTGCTTGGCTCTCCAGCACCTGTACAGGATAGCCCACCCAACGGTCAGCATTCAGCTGAACAAATTATAACAACCCCATCCCTTTCCCGGGGCGGTGGTATTCCTTCCCTGCAGACATAGCATTTCACAGACAGATATATATATCATACAATGTGCTCTCATGTGCATACATTTCATCACAATCATCATCAGCACTGCGGCCCAATGATCCGTGCACTCAGGGCACATTCTTGGTGTACCGGCGAACCAGTTGCCCACCACCATATCAGGGTCGCAAACCAATGGTAAAACATTGATCATTTACTCCATGGCGTGCAGCCGGAGATTATAGTCTTAGTGAACCGGATTGGCCCATACCCCCCATTGTATCACGGCGCGCAGGCCTAAGACTCGCTATGCACTGCAACAGACCGCACTTTCTGGTCTTACGTCGGACTGACATAACGCAGGTCGGATCATCCACCCCCATTGCTCAAATCGCCTTGCCATCACCGAGTACGGCGTGCTCGCAGCTAAATCAAAGGCGCGGGTTGGTTTCACCGTTACCGTTGCCTGGGTGTTTTCCTGGGCGCACCAGTACTTCCATCACACCCATTATATATCACAACATCAGAGGGTCTTTCCTGGGCACACTAGTACTTCCTGCTACTGCTTTCACAGGCACAACCCCACAATTATCACAAATGCCAAGGGTATTTTCCTGACTTACCACGCCAGTACTTCCTGCTACTCCCCTTCACAGGTACCACCCATGAACATCAAGCATTCCAAAGGGTATTTCCTGGGCAAACCAGTACTTCCTGCTACTTCCCGTCACAGGTATAACCCAATAGCACAAGCATCATAAGGGTATTTTCTTGGAATACCACAACAGTACTTCCTACTACTGCCCTTCACAGGTCTAACCCGTCAACTCCTTAAACTACACGTTTATCACGGAGTCTTCTCCGCTGCATATATGCAACATCACCAATCTAGACCAACCTATCCAGATGGGCTTCACACAACATGCCTATTCCGTACTCCTTTTCCGGATCTATATGCCAAATGATTGGGGATTCCATGAATCAACCCAAAAGACTCCCATAACAAGCCACCCTCTGGTGGGGGAATCATATGCACATGCCAAAAAGGAAGCCTCCACATGGGTAGGAAGAAAAGTCGTTACCTCGAAGACCGCTTCGGTGCCATGAGCTCCTAATTGGCTGGAAAGAACCGCAACGATTTTCCTCAATGCTGGACTCAGATCTCACGTCGGAACTCCGCAGCACCACCGGTGGCTGGCTCTCCTTCCTCCTCCTCCTTCTTCCTCTCTTTCTCTCTCTAGGATTTTAGAAAGTGAAGGCCAAAATGAAAGTGAGAACTGCCTTCTCATCCACGGCCTTAAGGAATTAGGGAGGCACCTCAGCCATTAGATCCTAGCTGAAGATTTGGACAGCCACGATTATGCCACCACCAAATCACATTTTTCCTGACACGGCCTGTGACATGCCCCCGTGTGTTTGTCCCAGGCCGTGTGCCCAAGCGGTGCTCAATCGACTTATCCAGTCCAGTGGCATGCCCATGTGACACGCCCGTGTCACAGGCCGTGTCTCCTGACACGCCTACAGACACGCCCGTGTCTGTGGCCGTGTACATCAGGCTGTACAAAATCGAAATCAACCCGAGAGGGACACGGCCTATGACACGCCCGTGTCCCAGGTCGTGTGCCCATACACGGCACAAGACACGCCCCAGCCCAACTTCATTGAGTGTAGTTTGTCGACCGAAAGGACACGCCTGTGATACGCCGTGTCACAGGCCGTGTACTCTGCACTCGACAATCGTCGACCAAAGTTTGTCGACCTGAAATTCGTCGACCAGTGAGGACACGCCCTATGACTTGCCCGTGTCACAGGCCGTGTACTCTACACTCGACAATCGTCGACTGAATTTTGTCGACCACTCGTCGACTACTCACCCAAGAAAGACACGCCCTGGGACACGCCCGTGTCCCAGGACGTGTCACCCAAGTTTTTCCAAATTCTCGGCTTTGGGGTGTTATAACTAGTTTGCCGGTAGGCCGTTGATTGAGATCTCGATGAAGGAGTTCTCGAGGCTCTTTCTCGTGAGATATCTTCCATCTGCACAACGAATTGTAATTTAAAATCAATTTCAGAGGTTAACTCAGTGCGAGAGTTCAGTGGATGCCTACTTGCACGAGTTTATAATGTTAGGGTGGTATGCAGACTTTACATTTGAATACGAGGAACAAAAGACCAATTGGTTATATGAAGGACTGCAAGATGATCCGAGGTTGCTTCTCTTGGGTCCGATGACGCCAGATTTTCTGACATTAGTCAATACAACCCGATCTATGGAACAAGATATGAAGCACGTGCAACGTAAGAATGATGTGGTAGTAAAGAAGCTAGAGTTTAAAGTACCGAGTTCAGCAAGGTCTGGATAGGGAAGTTGGAGGAAGAAGGCTAGGTTTGTGGGACCCACCTCTTCTGTTATTTCTGAAGTGAAGACAGGGAGAAGTCTGCTTACTTGTTGTTACACGTGTGGCAAGGTGGGACATATGGCTTGAGATTGTTGGTGTGGTCATCCAACGGGTGAGAAAAATACGAGTGCATCGTATGCTGAAAAGGGAAAGACAGTGGAGTCAACTGCATCCCAAGCGCAGCCCTGAGTATATAATCTTGGCCAATAGGAGGCCATTAAACAAAGCAATTTGGTAATAGGTATGCAGTATGATATAATTTTTACTGCTTTCTATACATGCTACCTTATGCATTGCTTAACTTGTGTGAATTAGAATTTGTCCTTATTTTGGATTGTCCGGCAAGAGCATTGTTCGATACAAGAGCCTCTCATTCCTTTCTGTCTGAGGACTTCATGGTGCGCATCATAGTGCATTCTTTTCTATCGATAGATAGAGTGAATGTGTTGTTGCCTAACAGGTGCTTATTATGTGCGAATAGAGCCTGCTGTCTTAAGGTGCGAATAGGAAGTCTTGATTTTGTCTTGGATGCATTTGTGTTGCTGATATCTGAGTTTGGTGTGATCTTTGATATGGACTGTCCCTCGGAGCAGCGTGCATGTATTGATTGCAACTCTAAGGGCGTCGTACTAGGGATAAACACTGAATGCTAGACTAAGTTCATGGGTATGCGAGGCTCGATCAAGATATTGATGTTTGCTCTCCAAATAGTCAAGGCGGTTCAGAAGGCGCAAAATTTTTTTCACGCTGTTATAGTTTGTAGAGACGAAACCCAGTTTGTGTGACATTCCTGTTGTGTCGGAGTTTGCCGATGTTTTTCCTAATGATCTCACTAGGATTGCACCTCAGTGAGAGATTGACTTTGTTATTGATCTGGTGCTAGGTGCGAAACCTATGTCACGCTTACCATACCAAGTAGCGTCAAAGGAGATGGCAGAACTAAATGTTCAATTACAGGAGTTGCTAGAGCACGACTATATATGTCTAAATATATCACTTTGAAGTGCACCTGTTCTCTTTGTGAAGAAGAAGGACGGAGGCTTGCGTCTATGCATTGATTATTGTGAACTGAACAAGCTGATAGATAAGAAAAAGTATCCAATTCCATGAATCAATGATTTGTTTGATCAGATAGTTGGATCGACTGTCTATTTGAAGTTGGATTTGAAGTCCGACTACTGGAAGTTGAGAATTTGGGAAAGTGATATTCCCAAGACTGTATTTGGTACACATTATGGGCATTATAAATTTATTGTGATTCTTTTTAGGTTCACTAATGCGCCATCAATATTTATGGACTTGATGCTTAGGACCTTTCAAGAGTATTTGGACCTGTTTGTGATTGTATTTATTGACGACATACTGGTATACTCTCAATTAGAAGAGGATCATGCGAATCATTTAAGATTGGTTTTGCATAACATAAGGAGGAATCGACTATTTGTCAAGTTCTCTAAGTGTGAGTTTTGGTTATCGTCATTGACTTTTCTTGGTCATGCAGTAAGTGGAGAAAGTATTGTTGTGGATCCGACAAAGATAGTTGTGAGACGAGAGTGGCTTGTACTTGGTTCTGTAGCAGAAGTTAGGAGTTTCCTTGGACTTACTGACTATTATAGGCACTTCGTAGAGAACTTTTCGAGTATTGCTTTACCTCTCACTACATTGACAAGGAAGAATCGTAAGTTTATTTGGATGCCAGAGTGTGCATGAGCTTTTGAGGAGTTAAATAGTATTCTGACCACGATGCCTGTTTTGTGGTTGCCATGTGGAATAGAAGGTTTTGAAATCTATAGTGATGCATCAGGAAACAGCTTAGGCTGCGTTCTACTGTAATTTGGACATGTGATTGCTTATGGCTCTCGCCAATTAAAAGTACACAAGAGGAATTATTCAGTTCATGACTTGGAATTGGTGGTTGTGATATTCGCTCTTAAACTATGACAACACTATTTGTATTGCGTGAATGTTGACATCTTTATGGACCATAAGAGCATGAAATACTTGTTGTATCAAAAGGATCTGAATATGCAATAACAGAGGTGGATGGAGTTCCTTGGGGACTACACCTTTGAGATTCATTACACTCCTGGGAAGGAAAATGTAGTCGTAGATGCGCTGAGTCGCAAGGCTCCTACATGAGCAAATTAGTTATAGATCATGATGAGCGTCTGATTCGTGAGTTGGAGGCTTTGGACATCTCTTGTGTTGATGGGAGGATGAGCGTGGAAGTATGTTTGAACTGGATGGAGGTGCAATATGATCTCGTGGATAAGATTCAACAAGCGTTGGAGCTTAACGAGAGCATGACGCGCTATATGGCGGAGATAGTGGATGGGTCAAATTCCCAATTCTCGTTGAACGACAGTCTTTTGTGGAAGGACGGTCGGTTGTGCATCCCGAATGTTGGCAAATTACGGGAGGAGTTGATGTACGAGGCGCATTTTACCGAGTACTCAATCCACCCAGGAAGCACAAAAATGTTTAAATATATGAAGAAGTTTATTTGGTGGCCAGGGTTGAAGAAGAAAATAACACATCATGTGGCGAAGTGCCAAACTTGCGCCCACGTGAAGGCTGAATGTCAAAAACTCAGTGGTTTTCTGAAATCGTTACCAATACCAGAATGGAAGTTTGATGATATATCTATAGATTTCGTGCATGATTTGCCAAGATCACAATGCGGGAATGATTCCATTTGGGTGATTGTGGACCGGTTTACAAAAGTAGCACACTTCTTTCCGAATCGAAGGGACGGTTCCGTAGAAAAGTTAGCCAAACTTTATGTTGAACAGGTTGTACGATTGCACTGTGTGCCCTGTAGCATCGTTAGTGATCAAGATGGGTGTTTCATGTCAAATGATTGAAAGCTTATTGAAAGTCCACCTAGTGTCAACTATGTGCACCTATGGGGGGGGGGGGGGAATAGGTGACGTGTGGTTCTTTTGCGGAATTTACGGATGTACCTGCACAATAAAAACAAAAGCACAGCACACAGAATACACAGCAAATTTATAGTGGTTCCCCGACTTGGGTACATCCACTTTCCCCCTTCGACCTATCTCCCCAACAAGGGATGACTCGGTCACTTCTCCAACGGGATTGAAATCCAATCCCTTCACTAACGGAAGGAGCCCTTCCACACGTGTGAGTCAACACTCCCACAAAACGGGTTGCACCCAACCCTTACAACACGGAACAAAAGTTCCTTTACAACGAAATTAAATATAGAGTGTACATGTGATACAAACTTCTTTTGGAGACTACAGTGTTCCTCTTCGTTCGACGACGTGTTCTCGAAGTCGATGGAGAGTCTACAACCTTGGTCTCTCTTGGAGAGGATCTTCCCGGAACCGGCGGCGGCACACGAGCGGCGGCTAGCTTCGGGATCGGCGGCTACGAAGATGAGCGGCTGCTGAACTTGGAGATCCAAACTTCGTAGCGAAGCAAGCTCGGTCTACCAACGGTTACACGAGGATCGGTCGTCTCGATCGATTCGGAGGGGAAGATTTTCCCGATCAACAAATCGAGAGACAAGGGATCTCTGGATAGACGCGTGAGACTCAAGCCTTGCTATGCTTCTGTCGCCGGAGATCGGGAAGAAGAACGATCAGCGGCGGCGACGGACTTGCGCGAGCGGCGACGGAGGCGGCGGAGAGATTTCGCGATATTAGGGTTTCCGCTTGCTCGGCTTCTTCTGTGTTTTCCGTAGTTTTACTGTTCAAAATACTGGAATATATATACTGTTGAATTCTCAAATATGACCGTTTGCGGGACCCACAAAAGGAATCCCTAAGTCTGGTTTTTTTCAAACTAGTCCAAAGGCAGAATCCGGTCCAGCAGCATCCTGAGAAAACGCCAAGTGAAAATCGGCGAGAATCGCAGGCGATTCTCGACGAATCGGCGAGAATCACTAAGTGATTCTCGACGATTCGTCGAGAATCGTTAGTGATTCTCGCCGAATCACTTATTGATTCTCAACGAATTTACTTTGTATGCATGAGCTGCTTGGCCACTGGTTCGGCGAGAATCACTAGTGATTCTCGCCGAATCTTACTTGGCACCATTTAGAGGTGGCCAGAAGGAGTCGGCGAGAATCACTAATGATTCTCGTCGATTCGGCGAGAATCACTAGTGATTCTCGCCGAATCGGCGAGAATCACTTGGTGATTCTCGTCGAATTTGCCTTGGACAAATTTTCGTCTTCCACCCAGGAGCTGCTCCTTGATCCTCCATGCTCCTTGTCTTCTCTTGCATATGAACGGCCCTGTACTTGAAAGTAAGTGCACTCCAATAGAGAGAGTGCACATAGGCCAACACACTGATCTGCTCAACGAGGGATTACGTCGTGCAGACCCGTGTATATTGACCTACTGCACCCTGACATTGGTGTGCACTTAGCATGGAGGAACTGCAAGCACAACTTGAGATGTTTCATCAAATACATTGTGAATTCATCTTAGCTTGACAGGTGGCTTCCTCAAATCTAGGTAATCGTGGATACAATACCCAACAATCTCCCCCTATTTGACGAAGCCAAAACCCTACTAGCTAAGATGAATAACACTTATCAAATAATAAACATAGCATTCAGAAATTAAACATGCAGCACAAGAGAATATATGCAATCAGATCAGGACTTGAGTCATTCACAAATTCAAATATATATACCAATATAAATATATACACATATAATCCAGAATTGTTTCTATGACAACAATAATCATTAAATGTTCTTAAGACAAAGTGACAAGCTATAAGTTTTTGACTATTTTTCCTTAGTTACTAAGTCACCCTTAGGATTTTGAGCCAAGTACTTCTTGCTTTGCCTCTCCATGTATTCTTTGGGCTTCGGGTAATACCTAGGAGGAGCAACTTTATCTGGATCCTTGTTGTTTCTAAAAAAGATGTTGCGTTTCGCTTCAAACGTTTTGTGCGTTTCCCACTCATACTGGCTATATACTTCGTTTCGATTGATCTCTCCTCTTTCCTGCAACTAGAAGGTGTCTAAGATGATGTTCCTTGAAACTGGACTCCACCTTTCATTTCATACATCCTCCTCATTCATTCGAGTTCTCTTTGCAGCCTGTGTCTCCTTGGAGGTCCCTTCCTGAACTTTTCTCTTTCCCCTGGCTTTTGCTAAGGCCTCTTGGTCAAACATGCTCCTCAGTTTCGCTTTGGAGAGAGCCCTAGCATCAGCGTCATTTGTGGGAACATCTGCAGTACTTGTACTTAAGTCCTCAGCAGCACATACTCCCTCAGCGGCCGTAGATGTCTCGGGAACATGAATACCTGCAGGAACATGAATACCTGCAGGAACATGAATACCTGCAGGATTGTCAGGCAGAATGACGCCTAACGTACCCAGCGCCTGTTGGAGCATCCACCAGCAGCTCTCATAGACATATTTGCTTGATTGTGCGAAGTTTGTATCCATGCTTGCTTGGAACTCGGCCAACTTAGCTATATACTCTTTCTCCCCCTTTTTGGCTTCGACAGCTATGCAGTTGGCATATGAGTGCAGGGAGTCATCAATATGCTTCGTGGTCTTGGTGAATTCAGTGATCAGGGTCTGCTGATTGGCATTTAAAGTGACCATATTACCATCAAACTTCTGAATGTTGTTGGCTACAACGTGTGCGTTCTGATTTACGACAGCCAGAGTATCAGTATTCTTTTTCAAGCCGGCCATTAAAAGTGTGACAGTTTCGCCGGCCGCGGTATACTTTTCTTCGAATTTCTTCTCCATCACATCCAGTTTATGGTTGATCTCTACCATATTTTTAAGCATGAGATCTTCAGAAGTCTTAATCTTTTTCAGCAGTGTTTTCTGAGCTGTATCAAAAGACGCTTTAAGCTCGTTCACTATTCCTTGAATGACATTGATAGTGTGAGTGGCCAGCTCCTCTCGTAACGGTATGGTCAAAGGCACTCGAGGGCCTTGCATTTCTGCAGACGCATATGTGGAGCTGGATATCATCACAGTCTCTACAGGAGGAATGTTGGCGGCCTCTGTAGATTTATCTAACTCCCCCTCCACTGGTGCAGACTTGTCAGATGGAGGTTCAACAGGATCCGGAGTCTCAAATGCTTCATGTCCCTCATTCTCATCTTCCTCTCCGTCCTCATCCAAGAATTCATCTATATCAGCAGCCTCTTCCAATTCTCGGTCAGCAGTCTCCAGTGCTTCAGCTTCGGTTCCTTGAGTGTTTCTGTTCAGGACCTCCTCATCCTCCAGCTCAGGTTCACTTACTTCATGAATTTTGGCCACCGCATCCCTGGCTACCTGGGCAATTTCAGAAACTACATCTGTATGAGGGGGTAGAGTCTCCCCCTCGATTCCTGCAGTCACGGTATCAGGAATTTCACCGGGGGTGACTGCTGGAGATACCTCTTGTTGCTCTTCCACAGCAGGCTGCCCGATACGCCGCTCCCATCGATCAAACACACTTGCATCCATCTTCTTCAAGTAGTGGAGAGGGACGCCTTTGCTCATGTCAAACTTGTCTCCGTTCAGCTGGTTTAGATATAAGCTTATGATGCGGCCAAAACTTGGGGTGCCCAAGGTGTCCTTGATCTTTTGGAACAGCAATTCCCCCCAGTTGAACCTCTTGCGGCAGACAATAGCTATGAGAATTTTGAACATATCTCCTGAGATATGATCATGGGAGCCCGGCTTGCAGATGAGCACTTTTCCAATAACGTCAGATAGGAGCTTCCCTTCTTCATTCATCTCTTTTCTCTTTATTGATCGAGTTCCTCTTGGAAGACCGCAGAACAAGAGAGTTCTGGCTTTGTCCTCGTCCTCCAGATAGTCCTCCTGCTCCGAACTAGAAAGCTGCAGGTAGCGAGTTAGCTTACTGGCAGACATCTTTACTTTTGTCCCAGCCACCTTGCTCTTGATTATGGAGTCTCTATCTCGGAGTCTTGCGGTAGAGAAGAACTCCAGCACTTCTTTGTCCAGGACTTTGCAAGGGTGCTCCAAGACGAAGGTTAGCCCAGCCTCTTCCAGCATTAGAATGATATTCCGGAATTCGTCCGAGGCATGAGAAAATCCAGTGCGAACCAGCTCGCAGCCAGAGACCAACCCTGCAGTCGTCCTTGGAGCCATTGTAGATCTAGAGAGAATCCCTACTCAAAACGTTAATGAACTTTCAAAAGGAAAACTTCATTAGTGGATGCTTCGGGTGAGGGGATACCTAGAGGTGAAGTCGGTGAGGTGGTTTGAGCGGAGCAAAATCGAGACTTGGGGAGATCGACGGTGCGGGCTTCGGCGGGACGGAGGGAGAGCTCCTGCGGGTTGCGGCGAGTCGGAGGGAGAGCTCCTGCGGGTTGCGGCGAATCGGCGGAAGAACTTGGGAGAGCGCTTGCGGGTCGTCGGGAGAACTTTTGCGGGACTCGTGAAGAAGACGAGGGGTCGGCGGGATTCGTGATAAATACGAATAGGCGGAAGGGCTCTTTCGGCGGGATTTTCTAATTCGTCGGGATTCGGGGTGAATGTCAAGGGTCGGCGGGATTAGTCAGTCAGGAGATTTGCCTGCTCCTGATACCTTTTGTCTGACTCGAAATTGAGAGGTCCCTTGACTAGAAATTTTCACGTTGAGAAGCTTGCAACCTTTTATGAGATTTTCTGATGTCACGTCTATATACACATGATAAATACATGTATATTTTACAGTCAAACGAGTTGGATTTAACGAGGCTTTTTCAAAGACTTCTTGATGTTAATTGTGAGTTGTCGAGATTCACGATGACATAACTTCGTTACCCCTTTATTGATGTGTAATGGTTTGCATGCATCGAGTTAATCTCTCCGTAATGTGCACACACACACATGATAAGCATAAGTATACGTATACACAAGGATAGAAATATATATATATATATATATGTTTATTTTGAATGAGGATGCATCATGACACAAGTCCTTGAACTGATCAAAATTACCTGGGATTTTGAGAGTCATCGTTTTAGTCCCACAGGTAGAACACATTAGAGGCTCAAAGTGAATATGCTCAAACAGGTAGCACATCTGTTATTGCAGACGTTTGTTCCACGTTAGCCTTGAGCCACCTACTGTCCAGTTCCCATCGTATTCACGGGGACCTAGACTACCCTGCAAGACAGAATTACTTTACCTTAGGAACCCAAATCATATTGGGTCCTAGGTTTCTATTAGCATAAGCACGCAACTGCCTTCCTTCAGAAAACCTGTCTGGAAGACTACCTCTGTCCCTAGAATGTGGATAAGCCCTTGCTGTGGGCACAGAGGGGTTGTGCCAACAGTCGATGGCAAAGTGTCCCACTTTGCCACAGCACCAACATGGGTGAATGTTGTATCGCCGTTTCCGACCTGATCTCGTGACTGATGTAGTCACGGTCCTAGGTCTAAACGGGATAGGACATGATCTTGTCACAAAAATTCCTCTTTCATCGTGACACGTGGAAGGGTGGAAAGAATGCATGTTGTGAGCGTTGTGAGGCCGGGAAGGTGGTGCCATTCTTTCAGGCATCTCCCTTACAGGGGCCCCATGGAACCTGACATCATGACTTCTATCCTCTCTATCCCGTGTCCTCGAGTGGTGAGAAGTCTTCTGTGAGCTGGGACATGCAGACCCACACTGTGTTGAGGCAGTGGCAGTGAATATGAAGGGCTCAGAATGAGCCTTAGATATTTCCTCATGGGTGGCCATGACGCCCCTTGCACTATGGACGTTTCCACATGGGGACAAATCACCCTTGCAGTGAGCACGACTATTCCTGTGGTCATACCTGAAGGCATGATGAGTTACCTTCCTGCTTGGAGTGGGGGGTCGGAATACCGTTTCCCCATTTCTCCATGCCTTGATAATCCGGGAGATCCACCCGGTTTCTTGCTTTCTCTTTATAGCATCAACTTGGGAAAAGTTTGATACTATACGTTTCTCATTCTCCAGACTACTCTCTAGAGCTGAGATCTTAGAGTCCTTGGCCTTGTTGGACGCCAATTGGAGGACCAACAAGACCTTCAGTCGAGCAATCTCTTGTGCTTGCTCCTCAGCAAGTAGATTGCTTGACTGAAGGGCTCTCTTCAGGGAATCAGCATTTTCTGAAGGAGGGCAGTTCCTGTCTTCAGAAATTTCAAGAGATACGGGGCAGGATGAGGAAGTTACCTGCACTTCTGTGTTATTGTCGTTAGATCCAGTGACTATTGGTTCATCCACATCAGAGCTGCTTTCCTCACTGTCCTCTTCAGTCTCTGACACGGACACTGGAGCTCTGATGCAGTCCGAAGGATCCTTGCCTTCATCTTCAGAAGTGAGGACTCCTACATACGCTTCATCCTCTAATTGACAGCATAATCCAGCTTTCTCTGACCCCCCATTAGCTCTGAGATCATCATCCACAGAGATTTAGCCGTTCTACATTTTTCTAATCTAGAGCGAGAGGCTCCAGACCAGACATCCATGATGATTTGTCGAATCCTCTCGTCCAAGTGAAATAGTGATAGTTCCGTCTCTGACATCTCAGCAATGCCCATGGGCACTTGGATCCCAGAGTCGGAGGTCTTCATGGGGATAAACGGACCCTCTTCCAGGATGAAGGAAGCTCGAGGATCGATAGCATCAAGGTGAAAGGATACTCTCATTCTCCAGATGGGATAATAATCCTTTGTGCATGCGGGGAGTTTGAGTGGCGGAATCTCATAATCCAGATCCATGCTTCTGACACTGGTGGCAGGATTCTACTCAAGGTGTTAACCTTTTTGAAGAGTAACCTCGCTCTGATACCACTTGAAAGTCCACCTAATGTCAACTATGTGCACCTATGGGGGGGGATAGGTGACGTGTGGTTCTTTTGCGGAATTTACGGATGTACCTGCACAATAAAAACAAAAAGCACAGCACACAGAATACACATCAAATTTATAGTGGTTCCCCGACTTGGGTACATCCACTTTCCCCCTTCGACCTATCTCCCCAACAAGGGACGACTCGGTCACTTCTCCAATGGGATTGAAATCCAATACCTTCACTAACGGAAGGAGCCCTTCCACACGTGTGAGTCAACACTCCCACAAAACGGGTTGCACCCAACCCTTACAACACGGAACAAAAGTTCCTTTACAACGAAATTAAATATAGAGTGTACACGTGATACAAACTTCTTTTGGAGACTACGGTGTTCCTCTTCATTCGACGACGTGTTCTCGAAGTCGATGAAGAGTCTACAACCTTGGTCTCTCTTGGAGAGGATCTTCCCGGAACCGGCGGCGGCGCACGAGCGGCGGCTAGCTTCGGGATCGGCGGCTACGAAGATGAGCGGCTGCTGAACTTGGAGATCCAAACTTCGTAGCGAAGCAAGCTCGGTCTACCAACGGTCACACGAGGATCGGTCGTCTCGATCGATTCGGAGGGGAAGATTTTCCCGATCAACAAATTGAGAGACAAGGGATCTCTGGATAGACGCGTGAGACTCAAGCCTTGCTATGCTTCTGTCGCCGGAGATCGGGAAGAAGAACGATCAGCGGCGGCGACGGACTTGCGCGAGCGGCGACGGAGGCGGCGGAGAGATTTCGCGATATTAGGGTTTCCGCTTGCTCGGCTTCTTTCTGTGTTTTCCGTAGTTTTACTGTTCAAAAATACTGGAATATATATACTGTTGAATTCTCAAATATGACCGTTTGCGGGACCCACAAAAGGAATCCCTAAGTCCGGTTCAAACTAGTCCAAAGGCAGAATCCGGTCCAGCAGCATCCTGAGAAAACGCCAAGTGAAAATCGGCGAGAATCGCAGGCGATTCTCGACGAATCGGCGAGAATCACTAAGTGATTCTCGACGATTCGTCGAGAATCGTTAGTGATTCTCGCCGAATCACTTATTGATTCTCAACGAATTTTACTTTGTATGCATGAGCTGCTTGGCCACTGGTTCGGCGAGAATCACTAGTGATTCTCGCCGAATCTTACTTGGCACCATTTAGAGGTGGCCAGAAGGAGTCGGCGAGAATCACTAGTGATTCTCGTCGATTCGGCGAGAATCACAAGTGATTCTCGTCGAATTTGCCTTGGACGAATTTTCGTCTTCCACCCAGGAGCTGCTCCTTGATCCTCCATGCTCCTTGTCTTCTCTTGCATATGAACGGCCCTGTACTTGAAAGTAAGTGCACTCCAATAGAGAGAGTGCACATAGGCCAACACACTGATCTGCTCAACGAGGGATTACGTCGTGCAGACCCGTGTATATTGACCTACTGCACCCTGACATTGGTGTGCACTTAGCGTGGAGGAACTGCAAGCACAACTTGAGATGTTTCATCAAATACATTGTGAATTCATCTTAGCTTGACAGGTGGCTTCCTCAAATCTAGGTAATCGTGGATACAATACCCAACACTTATTCATCAACTGTTGTGTACTAAACTGAAATTCAGCACGACTTTTAATCCTCGGATGGGTGGTCCGACCGAGAGGGTGAATAGAATGATGGAATATATGCTCTGCATGTGCGCCCTATATTTCGGGAGATGGGATGACCATCTCTTTATGATCGAATTCGCATACAATAATAACTACCAAGCAAGTATTCAAATGACACATTTTGAGGCCTTATATGTTAGGAAGTGCCATATTCCGTTGGCTTGGGTAGAAACAGGTGAATCTAAGCTATATAAACGTAAGGACGTTAAATATGCGACTTCAATGATACGTTTGATTAGAGAGCAATTGATGATCGCCCAAGATAGGCTGGAAAAATACTACATTATCAAGCACTGAAACATAGAGTTTGTGGTTGGCGATTGAGTTTATCTCAAGATAAAATCGGTGAAGGGCGTATTGAGAATCTGAAGCTTGAAAAGCTGAGTCTGAGATACCTTAGGCTGTTTCAAATCATTGAGCAGATTGGAGAAGCTGCATATCGGCTGAACTCAGTGGTTTGCACATTGTGTTTCACATATCTGTGTTGTGGAAGGCAGTGCAAGAGCGTACGCAAGTGGTTACTGTGGATCAAGTTACGGTCGATAGTGGGTTGACAAGAAAAGTCAAGCACATTTGAATCGAGGACATAGAGATCAAGTGTGAAAGTATCTAGTTGTCTAACTAAATCACCCAAAGGGGGGTGAATAGGTGAGAACTGTCATTTGCAGAATAAAAATTTGAGAGCGTTTAACACAGAAAGCAATCAAGCACAATCCAGATGACACAAGGAATTATAGTGGTTCCCCAATCTTGGGTACGTCCACTTTACACCTCACCAATCTAGCACCACAGATAGCATTGGCTACTTCACTAAATCTCGGATTGAAACAATCCTACACCTCGGAGCAACGCTCCTACAACTCAGAGTTAACACACCCCTACAAAATCGATCCCCCAAAACAAGATCTACACTCGAAAGAATAATCTTCCTACAAACTCGGAGACAAGGCTCCTACAAGAGTTGAAATAATTTTACAATTACAATAAAAATTATACTTCCAGATCTGAAATCTTCAAAGTTCTTTCCTCTTGAGAACTAAAATTCTTGAAGAAGATGTTGAGGAAGAAAACTTGAGAGAACAAGATCTAAAACTCTTAGGATCCGACACGATCAAATGAATGATTGAAGAAACTTGAATCTATGATCTGTCGAATCTTTTCTTCTGTTGAATCGCTGGATCGAGGAAGAAGCGTCAGAGAAGAACGATAATGGCGGCGTGCGACTTTTCCCGATATAGAACTTGTGGCGATTCAGATTTCTGTAATTACTAGTTGGATTAGCGAATCCTTGAGAAGACATTATATATGATATTTACTAATGATCTGAAATCATTAAGGAATGATCCACGTGGACCAATCATGAGTAATTAATATTGAATGAAATCCCGCCAGATGAATTTGAAATTAATTTTTCTACAACTGCATTCTTCGAAAGGAGTTATGATTTCTCGAAAAGAGTTTGTTTTCTCGAGAAATGGCGTAGCCTTTTTGAAAAGGGCTTTGCGTAAAATTTCTTTGAACTGAGGAACTGGTTTTTCAAAAAATGAATTTGACTTTTCAAAAATAACTTTTCTTTCTCGAAGAATGAATCTGATTTTTCGAAAACAACATTTCTTTCTCAAAAAAACGAATTTGGTTTTCACGAAATCTACACGACATTTCTCGAAAAAGAGATCTCAGAAGTTTTTGAGAGTTTTTCGAAAAATCTTTATGTTTCTCGAGAACAGTTCTACTTTCTCGAAAAAATTATCTAGACCTTTCAAAAAACATTCTTCTTTTAGAAAAATGGACTTATGAAATTTCAGAAAAAATTTCTTTTCTTTGTTCAAAGACAAGCAACCCTTCCTTTCTTTCATGCTTTAGTACTTGAAAATGAAGTGCATCCCAATAGAGAGATTACACATGAGTCAACACCATGGATCACACAATAAGGAGTTATATTGCATGGTCCTGCGTTAAGTGACTCATTGTAAACTGACATTGGTCTACACTTAGCAATAATGACCTGCATGCACTCAACTAGAGAATAACATCAAATACATACTTAATTCATCTTAGTTCAAGGGTGACTTCACACAATTCTAGGTTATTGTGGATACAATACCCAACAAAGTGACTGTGAAATAAAGAGATTGGAATGGTAAAAATCTGATGGGAAACTTGTGGCCATGAGGAGTTGTCATGGGAGCGTGAGCAGACCATGCGAGATGTTTTCCCTGAGTTGTTCTGTTCAGGTACATTTGATATGTTTTGTACTTCTATGTTATTTCCTGTTAAGTGTGGATTTTGGGACGAAAACTCTTAAAGGAGGGGAGAATTGTTGTAACACCCCATATCCGTCATATAACATATAACAGTAGGTCCGGCCGGGGCCCGACGCCATATACCACAGATAGACCGAAGGGTTACGAAATGAAACCATCCTACCAATAACAAACGTCCTACACAGAGCACATTCTAGTGGAAGCATTTTAAATGTTGCAAAGAAAGAACCCAAGCACAACATGAATGTTCATTATAAATAACCCAAAAGGAATGAACGTACAAAATACACAAAGTACTTCGCCTTATGACCTTACATGAGTTTACTTATACAAATAGTGTCTTCCAAACATTGGCACGCAGGCTGGTCACACATGAGATTAAAAATAAACATTCATATAGGCCTTCGAGGGTCGGCTCAGCAACAAGGGCTTTTAGCCGCTATTTGCCACTAGGCTCCACAACACCTGCAAGAAACAATCCATCGCAGCGGTGGCAGACAAAAGCAATGGTCAGCTAAAGCTGACCAAATTATACCGACCCCGCCCCTTTACTCGGGGCGGTGATACTCCTTCCCTGCACTTTATTAGCATAACCAAACAGTATAGAAGTTACACTTCATCACAGGCGTAGGCACGCACGACCACACACCCCGTGATCTCAAGGCACATTCTTGGTGAACCCGGTCAAAATCCGCGGTCTCACCACTGCCCCTTGGATGACAAATCTCGTGAGCATTATGGTCTTTCCATCCTAAGCCTAAGACCCTCCATCTATGCCAACAGCAAGTACCACGTACCTTAGGTCTCTTTAACCGAACGACATAAAGCGGGTACGGTTCCGCCTAACCCATTGCGCACACCGCAATGTCAATTTAAGCCACATGCGTGGGTCAAGCATCCCTGAGTCCCATATCGATCACACACTTTACATAACCCAGTTATGTGCAAGTTGGCTCCCAGGCCACCAAGATGGCAAAATCACGCTTCTGCCCAGATTTCCGGGTGCACCTTGGAATTAGTCCCCAAGGTTCCTTGTTGCAATCTACCGCGTAGAAAATCCGAAAACAACCCGAGCATGACGCGGCCCTGGACACGCCCGTGTCACAGGCCATGTGGCCCTTACCAAGCACCAAACTTGGCTCTAAACGCTGCTCGTCCCTCTTTTGAGTTTCAGGGTGTTACAATTCTCTCCCTCTTAAAAGAATTTCGTGCCTAAATTACAGAAAAGAAAAGATACACAAAACTTAAACGGTACCTGAGTGGAATAACTCCGGGTACTCCTCAAGCATGGTCTGCTCTCTCTCCCACAAGAGCTCCTCCCGACCGCAGTTGTCCCAACAGACCTTGACCATCCTGATGTCTTTGTTATGCAGTCGCTTGATTTTCGAGTCCTCAATGCGATAGGGCTTGACCTTCGTCGTCAACCCATTATCAACCGATACTTGATCGACCGCAATCAATTATGAAGGCTCTTACACTGCCTTCCATAACACTGATATGTGGAATACATCTTGTAGACCACTCAGTTCCACTGATAGCTTTAATCGATAAGCTGCTTCGCCAATCCGCTCCAGAACCTCAAACGGTCCAAGGTACCTCGGGTTTAGCTTCTTCAAGCATCGTACCCGTGAGACGCCCTTGAACGACTTAATCTTCAAATACACCCAGTCACCAACAACAAACTAAACGTTCTTATGCTTGGCATTATAGTACTTAGCTTGTCGGTCCTGAGCGATTAACAATCTTTCTCGAATAGTTCATACCAACGAAGTTGCATCTCCCACTTCTTGCCGCTTGTACAGCTTCGACTCACCCGTTTCCAACCACGAAAACGGCGTGCGACATCTCCTACCATAAAGGTCCTCGAAGGGAGCCATTTGAATGCTCGCTTGGTAGCTATTGTTATAAGCAAATTCCACCAAATACATATGATCTTCCCACTGCTTCCCGAAATCCAACACGCACATGCGAAGCATGTCTTCCATCGTCCTGTTGACTCTCTCGGTCTGACCATCCATCTACGGATGAAAGGCCGTGTTGAAACTCAGCTTGGTTCCCAACATCTGTTGCACCATCCTCCAGTCATTGGACGTGAACCGCCCATCTCGGTCACTCACGATGCTATGGGGCACACCGTGAAGTCGAACAATGTTATCCACATAGAGTTTTGCCAATTTCTCCATCGAATCATCCTTTCTATTCGGAATGAAGTGCGACACTTTCGTCAATCGATCTACGATCACCCAGATGGCGTTGTTTCCCTTCTGCGACCTTGGCAACCCATGCACAAAGTCCATTGTAATATCGTCAAACTTCCACTCCGGGATAGGCAAGAACTTCAAGAAACCTCCAGGCTTCTGGCACTCCGCCTTCACTAAGGCGCACGTTTGACACTTCGCCACATAAAGTGCCATGTCCTTCTTAAGTCTTGGCCACCAGAATAATTTCTTCATATCACGGTACATCTTTGTGCTCCCTGGGTGAATCAAGTACTTGGTATGATGAGACTCGTACATCAATTCCACCCGTAGTTTACCCACATTTGGGACTCACAGACGACTGTCCTTCCATAACAATCCATCCAGAACATCAAATTGGGAATTTGACCCATCCAAAGCCTCAACCATGACTTGCTTCATGTTGCTATCCAAATCCAGAGCCTGCTGAATCCGATCAGCCAAGTTATACTGAACTTCCGTCTAGTTTAATTGCGCTTCGACACTAGTCTGCTTCTCAACACAAGAGATCTCTAATGCCTCCAACTCCCGAATTAAACGCTCGTCATGAACCGACAACCAGTTGGCTTGCGTAGGGGCTCTACGACTCAACGCTTCCACAACTGCATTGCCTTTCCCAGGCACATAATGAATCTTGAATGTGTATTCCCCCAGGAACTCCATCCATCTCCGCTGTCGCATGTTTAGATCCTTTTGATCCAACAAGTACTTCAGGCTCTTATGGTCGGTATAGATATCAACCTTCACACTGTATAGGTAATGCCTCCACAGCTTCAGAGCAAATATCATGGCCATTAACTCCAAGTCATGGACCGGATAATTTCTCTCATGTACCTTCAGCTGACGCGAGCCATAAGCCATAAAACTTCTATGTTGTAGTAGAACACAACCCAATCCACAACCCGAAGCATCACTGTAGATCTTAAAGCCTTCGGTCCCACTTGGCGAACTTATAACATGCGCCGTGGTTAACCGACTTTTCAACTCTTCGAAAGCTTGTGTGCACTCAGGCGTCCAAACAAACTTTTGCTCTTTCCTCTTCAGAGTCATGAGGGGTAACACTATCCGCGAGAAGTTCTCCACGAAGCGCCTGTAATAGCCAGCAAGCCCCAGAAAACTCCGGACTTCCGCTACCGTAGACATCACAGGCCACTCACGTATAGTAACTATCTTCGCCGGATCCACCACAATTCCCTCTCCACTAACTATGTGACCAAGGAACGCTACTGAGGACAAACAAAACTCGTATTTGGAGAACTTGGCATACAGTTGGTTCCTCCTCAGCGTCTCCAACACCAAATGCAGATGCTTAAAGTGATCCTCCTCACACTGCGAGTACAATAATATATCGTCGATAAAGACGATCACGAAGTGATCCAGGTACTCTCTGAAAGTTCTGTTCATCAGATCCAGGAACACGGATGACGCATTAGTCAGCCCAAATGGCATGACGGTAAACACATAGTGCCCGTATCTCGTGCTGAAAGCTGTCTTGGGGATATCACATTCTCTTATCCTCAGCTGATAATATCCGGATTTAAGATCCAATTTCGAGTACACCGATGACCCGACTAACTGATCAAACAGATCATCAATCCTTGGGATCAGATACTTGTTCTTCTCCGTTAACTTGTTCATCTCTCGATAGTCGATACAGAGTCACAAGCTTCCATCCTTCTTCTTAACAAAAAGGACCAGTGCGCTCCAAGACGACGAACTTGGATGCACGTAACCCTGTTCCAACAGCTCTTGAAGTTGAACCTTCAGCTCTGCCATCTCCTTAGGCGCTAACCGATACGGGGAGCGTGACACAGGTTTGGCACCTGGCACTAGCTCAATAGTGAAGTCAATCTCCCGCTGAGATTGGGCTCCAGGGAGATCGCCAGGGAACACGTCAAGGTACTCGGATACCACTGGAATGCTGTCCAAAGTAGGCTTAGGCTTCGAAGCCTCCACTAGCGTGAAGAACATCTCTGCACCCGCACGAACTAGCTTAACCACCTGAAGAGCAGACATCAAAGTCTTGCTCGACCCTTTCAAGCCTACAAATGTCGTCTCATGACCAGTTCCCAACTAGACCTCCTTGCGATTGCAATCAATGTATGCATGCTGCTCCGAGAGCCAGTCCATACCAAAAATCACGTCGAACTCCACTAGCAGCAGTAACAATGCTTGCAAGTCGAAATCCTGACTCCCAATTCGTATCTTTACGCCAAAGACTCTATCCGCGCGCATTGAACACCCATTTGGAAACAACACATCCAGTTTATCCTTTGCCATCGAAGAAGGTACTCCGATGTGCGATATAAATCCTTCGGACAAAAAAGAGTGCGAAGATCCCGTATCAAAGAGTGCTCTCGCCGGATTACCGCAAATCAAAACAAAGTTTAATACAAACATTAATAAGCTAACATGCGCAAGGTGACAAGTATTTAAAGCTAACGGGCTATAAATTGAAACCGTACTTGTCACCACATCAACTTGCTTTATGGCCTCCCGCTGGCCAAGGTTATAGAGTCTAGGTTGAGCTGGAGCATAGTGGGATGCGGCTGACTCCACCGCCTTGCCCTTCTCCTCATAGGTTGCTCCCGGCTTCCTCTCGGACTTTGGACGTCCGCTCCAATAGTCTCGGGCAAAGTGCCCCAGCTTTCCACAGTTATATCATGCGCTCGGGGTTCGGCTTGTAGTTGCCCCCGAAGCACCGGAAGAAGGGGCTGGTTCCGAAGTCCTAGCCTTCTTATAGAACTTACGAAACCCAGACTTCGAGGTAGTCGGCACCTTGAACTCTGTCTTCTTAGCACCAGAGTCTTTCTTCGCTTGCACATTCCTCAGATCCATCTCCAAAGACCGGGCCGTATTGACCAGGGTTAAGAAGCCCTGCGTCATAGGCCCCGAGAGTAGTAGCCTTAGGTCATCCCTCAGACCCTCATAGAAACGGTTTGTCTTACGCTCCTCATTAGCAAATGTAGAGCTAGCGTAACGACCCAATCATGTAAATTCGTGGAGATACTTGTCCACGCTACTCTCTCCTTGCGTCAACTTCGTGAATTCATTCTCCATCGCGATCCTCTGAGCAGAGGGAAGGTACCTTGCCAAGAATAGTCTCAAACATTCCTCCATCGAGACGTCTGTGAGTTGCCTTCCCCTCAGGTGATGTAGCTCTAAACCTTCCCACCACAGCCTAACATCTCCGTCCAACAGGAAAGTAGTTATGGTGGTCTTCTGCCACTCTTCTGTTTCCGTAGCTGTCAAGACTCTCTTTACTTGGGATAGACAATCCTCAGCTTGGGATGGGGTTCCAGTCCCCGAGAACACCGGAGGATTGAAGCCCATAACATGCTTGAGCTGCTTTTCAGTTGCTCTCCTTGGTACCAATGGCTCCACGACCACTTTCTCCGCCCTTCTCGGTTGCGCAGCTTGAAGCGGTACCTGCTCCACTGTAGGGGCAGGCTGCTGCACTTGTCTTGTAGGCTGGACATTTATCATAGCAAACACCGCTTCAGCCACCAATCTTATGGTTTCTGCTGACGGAGGTGTTGCAGGCACATCATTTGGTGCACTACTTGCCTCAGAAACCGGACGTTCTGACGGCCCTGCACCACTCCTGGTCACCTATAGTCGTACAAAACACCATTAAGTGACTGAACAACATTGCAAAAAGCAATTATAGGAACACGTAGGTTCCTCAAACATGTGTATTTTCATTCCTAAGTGGACATTCATGGGTTCTTTTATGTTATAAAGATGACGCACACACATGTGCTCACCATCCCTTAAAAGAATTCGTCCACAAATTCATTTAAGCATGACCGAAACCGGTAGTCAGATACCAAATTATAATACCCCCTATCCGTCACATAGCATATAGCAGTAGGTCCGGCCAGGGCCCGACGCCATATACCACAGATAGACTGAAGGGTTACGAAATGAAACCATCCTTCTAATAACAAATGTCCTACACAGAGCACATTCTAGCGGAAACATTTTAAATGTTGCAAAGAAAGAACCCAGCCAAAGCATGAATGTCCACTATAAATAACCCAAAAGGAATGAACGTACAAAATACACAAAGTATTTGGCCTTATTGCCTTACAAGAGTTTACTTATACAAATAGTGTCTTCCAAACATCGGCACGCAGGCCGGTCACACATGAGAATAAAAGTAAACATTCATATAGGCCTTCGAGGCCCGGCTCAGCAACAAGGGATTTTACCCACTATTTGCCACTAGGCTCCGTAGCACCAGCAAGCAACAATCCATCGCAGCGGTGGCAGACAAAAGCAACGATCCGCTAAAACTGACCAAATTATACCGACCCCGCCCCTTTACTCGGGGTGGCGATGCTCCTTCCCTCCACTTTATTAGCATAGCCAAACAGTTTAGAAGTTACACTTCATCACAGGAGTAGGCACGCACGGCCACACAACTCGTGCTCTCAGGGCACATTCTCGGTGAACCCGGTCAAAATCCCTGGTCTCACCACTGCCCCTTGGACTGCAAATCTCGTGAGCATTATGGTCTTTTGGGCCTAAGCCTAAGACCCTCCATCTATGCCAACAACAAGTACAACGTACCTTAGGTCTCTTTAACTGAACGACGTAGAGCGGGTACGGTTTCACCTAACCCGTTGCTCACACCACAACGTCAATTTAAGCCATATGCGCGGGTCAAGCATCCCCGAGTCCCATATCGATCACACACTTTACATAACTTAGTTATGTGCAAGTTGGCTCCCAGGCCACCAAGATGGCAGAATCACGCTTCTGTCCAGATTTTCAGGTGCACCTTGGAGTTAGTCCCCAATGTTCCTTGTTGCAATCTACCGCGTAGAAAATCTGAAAATAACCAGCGGCGCGGAGTCTTCTCCTGCCATTCATGCAATGAAACATCACCGAACAGGACCAACTTGTCCGGGTAGGCTTCACACACCATGCCTATGTCCGTTCTTTGATTCCGGACTCTACATGCAATACAACAGGTGTTAACCCCGAAATCGGCGATCCTTCCCAAGGTAGCCAGCTGGCTAGTCGCGATCCTCAGTTTCTCCCTTTTTGATCGCGACAAGCCCCAGCGTAGGCGGACAGTTTTCCCTGTCCGTCTAGGTCCCCTTGCAACCGCGTGCCCTGCGGGACGGCGGGCTGTTCCCATAGCTCACCCTCGCAGGCCACGCGGTTAGGCCCGCTAACCGTGTAATGCTTTTCCTTGCAGGAGTCCGTCAAAAGCACTACTAGAGGTGGCCTCCCAGTCTGCCCAAGGGGCGGCGGCCTCCTGCCGCCGTCCGCCGAGTCCGCCCACCTGGGGCGGCCTCCCTGCCGTTCGAGGAGCGGCGGCCTCCTGCCGCCGTCCGCCGAAGCCGCCCACCAGGGGCGGCCTCCGCCTGCCAGGACGCCCAACCGGGGCGGCCTCTGCCCGCCAGCCGGGCGGACTCCACCCGGAGTCCGCCCAGGCCGCCCGCTATGGGGAGGCCCCGGCCTCTGCCGGGCGGATTCCACCCGGAATCCGCCCAGGACGCCCGCTAGGGGGCGGCCCCGACTGCTGCCGGGCGGACTCCACTAGGAGTCCGCCCAGGCCGCCCGCTAGGGGGCGGCCCCGGCCTCTGCCGGGCGGATTCCACCCAGAATCCGCCCAGGCCGCCCGCTAGGGGGAGGCCCCGGCTGCTGCCGGGCGGACTCCACCCAGAGTCCGCCCAGGCTGCCCGCTAGGGGGCGGCCCCGGCCTCTGCCGGGCGGACTCCACCCGGAGTCCGCCCAGGCCGCCCGCTAGGGGGCGGCCTCCGACCTGCCGGGAGGACTCCGGGAGGAGTCCGCCCAGGCCGCCCGCAAGGGGGCGGCCTCCGTTCTCTCCAGGGACATCCTTCCGCTTGCATCACCGGCCATGTTGGCGGACTCGAGTTTCCAGTCCGCGGAGTCCGCGCAGGTCGTCATGCTGACATCACTGGGCCCCGCTTCTAGAAGATCTTCCCCGGGCCTATAAATAGCCTCTGGTGCCTCTCATTCTGCACGCTCCGGAGGAGGAAAGAAGGCTTGCTAGCAGACTCTGCGGACTCTGTTTTCCAGTCCGCACAGTCCTCCAGCAGTTGATCTAGCAGCCTCTGCGGACTCCGTTTTCCTGTCCGCACAGTCCTTCTGCAGCTTGCCAGCAGACTCTGCAGACTCAGTTTTCCAGTCCTCCACAACTCAGGCAGCCTCTTTTACTTAGTCTCTGGCAGCTTCTTTTCCCTGGCAGCTTCTCTCCTCTAGTTTCTGGCAACTTCTTCTCCTTTAGCCTCCAGCTTCTCCTTGTACCCCCTTTAATGCTTTGTTGTGAAGGTGTACTAGTAAGCTTGTAACTCTCGCTATTAATTGAAGGAAAGCCCGTCGCAAGAGTGTCATTTAGGCCGCGGCGGGCGAAGTGCGTTATTGCCGCTGCTAGCGGCCCCTTCTTCTCCTCTGCTTAGCAAGCCTTGCTCCTCTGCCCAGCAAGCCTTGCTTCTCTACGCAGCAAGCCTTGCCCTCAGCTCAGCTCAGCTCTTCTCGGCAACCAACCTACAAGCACAACCATCATATTAGCCGTCTGCTCGACAGCTCCTGATCAACCTCCTTCTCCTCTCTTGATCAACCCGCTCTGTTGATCAAGCTTCTCCTCTCCTCTATCCCCGCAACCCTATTTGACAAGCCGTTTGCTCCACTCTCGAGCACTCAGAGGCTTCCTTCCTTCCCTCCTCTCCTCCTCTCCTAGCTTGTGAGACCGAACACCCCCTCCGTGTTAGCTGGCTGGTGCCCCGCGACGTTTCCGCACATCAACAGTTAACACGCGACCTTCAGATCCGGTCAGACGGTGAACATCGACAGTTAGCCATGTCAGATCAATCAGCCGAGAACTTTGGTCCAAGTCCTAGTGAAGATCATCTCTGGGAAGCCTTTGAGCAGTCGCGCCGTGAGAATGCTCAACAGTTTCAAGCAATCAACAAAGTTCTTGCTGCAATCACGCAGCGGTTAGACTCTCATCCAGCAGCAGCTCCAGCTGCTCCAATCAATCTAACACCAACATCGGAGCATAAGCAAGCTTATTCTCAAGCTTGCCCGCCGTTCTATCCGCATTACACCCCAACCTTCCCGCAAGGTCCTGGTGCTCCTTTGCGAACTCAAGATGAAGAGTTTGCCGCTCGCCAAAACTTCTTCCGGGGAAGAGCCCGGGGAAGTCCCGGAAGATTTCTTAACTTTCAAGGAAGTCATCCTTGCCCCCCAGCTCCTATCTCTGCACCTCCCGCAACAATTTTTCCTTTCTACCCTCCTGCTTCTTTTGCAGCTGCAGCCTATGCTCCCTTTAATCCCTATGCTGTGGGAGAGCAGGAAGAGCCATCGCCCTTTACCGAGAGCGTTCTCCTTGAACCTACTCCAGCAAACTTCAGAGAGCCTCGACTGCCAATCTATACTGGAGAGGTTGATCCAGTAAAGCATCTTCAAGCTTTTGAATCGGCCGTTGCTCTCAAGACTCTGTCAGATGCAACCAAGTGCAAGCTCTTTGTGACAACCTTTGATGGGCAAGTGAGGGACTGGTTCTATGGCCTCCATCCTCACTCCATCACTTCCTTCGTCGATCTACGTAGAGAGTTCCTTCTCAGATTCTCTACCTCCTCCAAGAGAAAGGGCGGTCCCGAAGCCCTCTTTGAGATCAGGCAGCGCAGCGATGAAACTTGGTCTCAATTTGTTGATCGATTCCAGAGAGAGATTCTGGACATCGAAATCGTTGATCAAGAAATTTATCGAGTGGCTCTTATCCACGGTCTTCGTGAAGGGCCTCTCAAATTTGAAGTCAATGTCCGTGCTCCAAGGACATACCAAGAGCTGATTGCTCTAGCCAACTCGTACATCCGAGGAGAGAAGAGCAATCCAGGCTTCATCTCCAAGCTCATATCAGAGAAAGATCCGTTTCGCAAGCAGCCTCCGAGGTCTCCTTACAATCATTTCCCAACTCACTCAAGGAAGGAGAGAAGGATTCATCGCCATCGATACTCTTTCCCGAGCCGCGATCATGCTCAAGATTCATTTCTACCACTAGCTCCTCCTCAAGCAGCACCAGTTCATCAGCAACAAGACGATGACTTGCATGAGTCTGATCTCAACGAAATCATGCAAGAAGTGAGCCAAATCATGAAAGACAGGGCCAACTACAAGAAGCCCTATCGGCCAGCCGATCAGAGATCCAGAGGCTCAGAGCCTTACTGCGAATTCCACAAAGAGTCACGCCATCGAACAGAAGACTGCCGAGCATTCCGTCGGCTTGTGCACAGGATGCTTCGGCAGGGAACGATTCGTGACCTGCTTCCTGAAGAAGATCGCCCTGATCCATCAACTTTAAAGGGCAAAGAAGTTGCAGACGTTCCTTGCTCCTCAAGAGTGAACCAAGTCGTAGAGCCTCCTCTCCTCGTTGTTAACCCAACCGTCGAATGCTTCAATGCCAACGACGAGGGTGTGCTTGGAAGGCTATTCTAAGCAAGCGACGGACTTCACAGTCCTCCAAGGCTCTTCGCAACCTTTAGGGGTTATCTCAACCCTTGCTCTTTCTCTTCAAACATTTTCATTACCAAACAGTTCTCAGTGTTCTTTTCTTGCTTTCCAGCAAGGCTTTTATTCAGGGATCCCGTACTGACACAGTTCCCTTCTTACGTTGCTCCTTCCTCTCTTCTCTCTCTCTAAGGATCGGTACACCAATGAGATATCACCGAATTTGAAACGTTCCCTCCGTAGATTATTCTCGCACCACCGCTGCGACCACATATGGCGGGAGTATACCCATGTGTGTAGTGGGAGCAGTTCAATCGCGGGAATGGGCTTCAGATTTCGGATCCTGGCTGACATCTGACACAGAGTGTGTGCTAGGGGAGCCCCATGTGTTAGCTCTGCTGTGCTTTGTTTAGGATACATTACAGTCATGATGATCTTTGCTTGACAAGCAATGGCGACCAAGCGTAGCCTTGTCTCTTCGATCATCACCTAACTGTGATTGTTGAACACTCCGGTATCCTCGATCCGTGCCTTCTCGGGTTCTCACAACTCCACTGATCAATCCACAGACAAGCTAGGCCTCTTGGCGCAACTCGTCTCGTTGATCAGTGATGCTTGTGCCCAAGGCAAGAGAGCGTTCCTTCTAGCGGTCCTTCTCAGGACTTTCCCTTGCTTTTCTCTTCTGTGCCCTCCTTGAGGATGCGCGGCCAGCCCGCTTTGAGTAGGACTATACTCGGGATGATTTTTCAGGCAAGTGATGCATAAGGCCCACGGGGAACACCTGTGGCAGCATTCAACCTTCTTTAGTCATTTCGAGTATAGACCTCCCCTTTTCGTCTATTGCCTTCTTTCACAGGTGAACATGTTATTCCGACTTACCAAAAGGATTTCCAGCAATCACTTTGCTCATGCTCATCCTATATGAATTGCTTGTTCAAAGCTCTATCGGATGATGACTCGTACACCCTACTTATATCAATTCTATTGCTCTCATCTTCTATACGTTGCTTGCTCAAGCGCTATCAGCCATGCTATTGCAATCCAGTCATATCTGTCAACAATTGACATTCAGTTTATTGATCTGGGCTTCATAATAGTGTTCATCAGGCATTTTCCTTACTATTTGGTCATGTCGGCCTTATCTCATCAACAGTTAACACCTGCAGGCCTCATCCAGGTACTTGCAGTTTGATTCATTATGATATGCATGCTGCTCACTATTTTCTCTTTGCAGAGAACATCAAACACTTGCAAGCCTTCTCATACAGATACTTGCAAGATATTTTCATGTCTTGTTTGCCTCTAACTCCTCTCCTTACAGAGATTAGCAAACCCTTGCAAGACCTCTCCACAGGTACTTGCAAGCTCCCTTCATATATATATATTGTCTGCTGCTAACTCTTCTTTTTGTAGAGAACAGTAGATACCTGCAGGCCTCATTCAGGTACTTGCAAGTTGTTATGCATTCCTGTCTTTCCTCACTTTTGTTTTGCAGAACTTAACGGAAGACACACCTTCGTTTTGCAAGAGCAAACTCAGGTACACACTCGATGTACCGCCCATACATGCTTACCCTAACTTTCCTTTTGCAGGAAAATAGACAGGAAGCACCAAGCTTGTAAGGAGAGTCTTCAGGTTCTGTCTCTACTTGCTCCTCTTCTTCTGTTGGGGTGGATCACGATTTTCGTGGGTCTCCAACTTTTTCGAAGTTTTTTCGGAACTTGAAAAAGTGCGGGGATTATGTTAACCCCGAAATCGGCGATCCTTCCCAAGGTAGCCAGCTGGCTAGTCGCGATCCTCAGTTTCTCCCTTTTTGATCGTGACAAGCCCCAGTGTAGGCGGACAGTTTTCCCTGTCTGTCTAGGTCCCCTTGCAACCGCATGCCCTGCGGGACGACGGGCCATTCCCATAGCTCACCCTCGCAGGCCATGCGGTTAGGCCCGCTAACCGTGTAATGCTTTTCCTTGCAGGAGTCCGCCAACAGCACTACCAGAGGCGGCCTCCCAGTCTGCCCAAGGGGCGGCGGCCTCCTGCCGCCGTCCGCCGAGGCCGCCCACCCGGGGCGGCCTCCCTGGCGTTCGAGGAGCGGCGGCCTAATGCCGCCGTCCGCCGAAGCCGCCCACCAGGGGCGGCCTCCGCCTGCCAGGCCGCCCACCCGGGGCGGCCTCTGCCCGCCAGCCAGGCGGACTCCACCCGGAGTCCGCCCAGGCCGCCCGCTACTGGGCGGCCCCGGCCTCTACCGGGCGGATTCCATCCGAAATCCCCCCAGGCCGCCCGCTAGGGGGCGGCCCTGGCTGCTGCCGGGCAGACTCCACCGAGTCCGCCCAGGCCGCCCGCTAGGGGGCGGCCCCGGCCTCTGCCGGGTGGATTCCACCCGGAATCCGCCCAGGACGCCCACTAGGGGGCGGCCCCGGCTGCTGCCGGCGGACTCCACCCAGAGTCCGCCCAGGCTGCCCGCTAGGGGGCGGCCCCGGCCTCTGCCGGGCAGACTCCACCCAGAGTCCGCCCAGGCCGCCCGCTAGGGGGCGGCCTCCGGCCTGCCGGGCGGACTCCTCCTAGAGTCCGCCCAGGCCGCCCGCAAGGGGGCGACCTCCATTCTCTCCAGGGACATCCTTCTGCTTGCTTCACCGGCCATGTTGGCGGACTCGATTTTCCAGTCCGCGGAGTCCGCGCAGGTCGTCATGCTGACGTCACTGGGCCCCGCTTCTAGAAGATCTTCCCCGGGCCTATAAATAGCCTCTGGTGCCTCTCATTCTGCACGCTCCGGAGGAGGAAAGAAGGCTTGCCAGCAGACTCTGCGGACTCCGTTTTCCAGTCCGCACAGTCCTCCAGCAGTTGATCCAGCAGCCTCTGCGGACTCCGTTTTCCTGTCCGCACAGTCCTTCTGCAGCTTGCCAGCAGACTCTGCAGACTCAGTTTTCTAGTCCTCCACAGCTCAGGCAGCCTCTTTTACTTAGTCTCTGGCAGCTTCTTTACCCGGGCAGCTTCTCTCCTCTAGTTTATGGCAACTTCTTCTCCTTTAGCCGCCAACTTCTCCTTGTACCCCCTTTAATGCTTTGTTGTGAAGGTGTACTAGTAAGCTTGTAACTCTCGCTATTAATTAAAGGAAAGCCCGTCGCAAGAGTGACATTTAGGCCGCGGCGGTCGAAGTGCGTTGTTGCCGCTGCTAGCGGCCCTTTCTTCTCCTCTGCTTAGCAATCCTTGCTTCTCTGCCCAGCAAGCCTTGCTTCTCTGCGCAGCAAGCCTTGCCCTCAGCTCAGCTCAACTCTTCTCGGCAACCAACCTGCAAGCACAACCGTCATATTAGCCGTCTGCTCGACAGCTCCTAATCAACCTCCTTCTCCTCTCTTGATCAACCCGCTCTGTTGATCAAGCTTCTCCTCTCCTCTATCCCCGCAACCCTCTTTGACAAGCCGTTTGCTCCACTCTCGAGCACTCAGAGGCTTCCTTCCTTCCTCTCCTCCTCTCCTAGCTTGTGAGACCGAACACCCCCTCCGTGTTAGCTTGCTGGTGCCCCGCGATGTTTCCGCGCATCAACAACATGGACTATTCATGTCTACCTGAAGGAATACCTCACACTGACTGCATACTCGCGAGAGCGGGCTTCCTATGCAAAAAGGAAAGAGGACTTCACATATCCAAGAAGATAATCGTTACTCTTACATTTCTCTTTGGTGCCATGAAGATCTAGACGGATGAAAAGCACCGCAACGACCTCGCCTCCGTAGATCTGAACTCGGCTTGCGATTTGGGGCTCCGAAGCTCCACTGGCGAACGGAACTCTCCTTCTCCTTCTTCCTTGCTCTCCCCTCTCTCCAAGGCTTTTAGAAAGAGAAAACTCAAAAGAAATGACGGTTTCAAACCCTATTCCCAGACTTAACCCAACAAGATTGTCCCTGGGCCCTTGGATCCCAAAAGAAGGAAACGGATGACCATGATTCGCACTTAAAAATCAATTTCCTGGGCCGAGCACGGCTTGTGACACGCCCATGTCCAAGGCCGTGTACCTTAATCAACGCTGAAACCGTCGCATCCCTACCAGGACACGAGCTCTCGACACGCCCGTGTCAACCTTGACACGCCCGTATCAATCAGTACACGCCCGTATTGCGGGGCGTGTTCCTCAATCGACACAGGACCAAAAATAACCCGAAGAGTACACAGGTTATTGACATGCCCGTGTCAAATTTGACACGCCCGTGTCAACCCGAACACGCCTGGGCACCAAGCCATGTTCCTCCCCCGACACAGTCCGGCTAACAGCCCGAGCAGGCATGATCCTGGACACGCCCATGTCTCAGGCAGTGTTCACTGTCTCGATAATCGTGGACTACATTTCGTCGACCACTCGGAAAATTCGTCGAACCCGAGCACGACATGACCCTGGACATGCCCGTGTCCCAGGGCGTGTGACCCTTACCAAACACCAAACTTGGCTCTAAACGCTGCCCGTCCCTCTTTTGAGTTTCGGGGTGTTACAATTATAATGCCTTAAATTTCCTGAAAATAACATGAAGTTGGTCACTTGAGGTTACCGTCAGGCGGTAGACCTAGTGATGGAGGTAGCCAGCTGATTATAATGGGCCAACGTGTAACACCTCCCCTGTAATGACCGTATAATATGGGTCCGGCCGGGGCCCCACAACATACGGACGCCACAACTTTAGTATTATAAGATGATATAACTACCCACACTCAAAACTCTTTGCACAACACAGCAGAAACACAAGCAAGACTAGAAGTTATCCACCACTACAAGAGTAATAAAAATGTCCCTTATGGCCTTACCACAAAAGAGAGTCCAAACTCAAATAATACAACAGTCATGAAAGTGCATAAGCACTCCTAGTCTACCTCGGCGTGCAAGCCGGACAACATGAGTCTCAAACATACAATATCATATAAGTAGAGTTACAAAAGAGGGGAACACTTCACGAGGCTTAGGTCTTTCTGGCCGGCGAGCTAGCTCCTGCTTGCGATCCTTGCACTGTAGAAATTATTAGTAACGTGGGTCAGCAAAGGCTGACCTCAAACTGTGTAACAAACACATCTCCTCCCGGCCGCCCCTAACGGACCCCGGGGTACTCCTCCAACCTGCAAGTTAGCACTTCGTATGCAATATTCATAAGCAAGAAAAGCAACTAAAGGAACAGGCTTGGATGTCTCAAACATCATACATGTTCTCTACTGTTGAGCATATAATATTAGGGCCTACTATGCAACATGAATGCAACACCCGGGTTTCACCCAAGGCACTCTATAGCGTATGCATCTAGCACAACATCACCTCAATTGGGTACTCATCGTTTCCCCATTGGCATAAAGCCGCAAACAAAAAGGGAAACACAATTCCCCCCAACGACACATAAGCTGCCACATGGAACTCTTGCCAAGGCCCCACCCGCTCAAGGTCTTAGACCCGGTCTTGCCTGCAAGCTCTAACGTCTCATGTCAGGATTCCAACAAACACAAACTGACCGATTCTAAGAAGCCTTGCTGGACCCCACCAGTTCATGGCCTCATTGACCGGGCTTGCCCCTTGCTTGGCATTCTCGTCAGTCTCACAGAAGGGGACTAGTCTCGCCAGGACACTGTCCACACATGACATGTACGTCACAGGATAGCCAGCTGACCATGGAGACACAGCCACGCCTTGGCACATCACAAATCAAGACAATTCCACCCTACTCCCTCATTTGTACTGCAGCGTTCCCGCGCACCAAGGAAACCATCTACCACCAATGCGGAGCTAACCTTGTCCACCAAGGAAACCATCTATTGCCATTGAGGAGCTAACCTTGTCTGGTTCCGACTACACGTACTCACTTGAGAAAAAGGGGAAAACATCACCACATCATAAACAGCATCTTGCCGCAATGGATCTCTACGAATCCTTAAAGCTCGTATGCAACATCACCGAGTCGGACTAACGGTCGCGACTACGGATTCACACACCATGCCTAATCCACTAACAGAGTGGATCTCTAATGCAAAACATGCTAGGGACGGACTCAATCGACCCGGAGGTTTCTCTTGAACCTTGGAGACCCAAACCCCTCTCATTTGAGTGTTTGGTGCCCAAAACCTAGAAAAAAAGATGCTAAGACATGCATACTAAAACCGAGAGGAGAAGTGTCGTTATCTTCCGACTCCTCTTCCTAGCCATGGCAAAATAGCCAGATGAAAACCTTCGCAACGGTCTAGCCTCCACAGATCTTTACTCGGCTCGCGATTTGGAGCACCGAAGCCTCTCCAATAGCTGGATCTCTACGTCACCTTCTTCCTTGCTCTCCCTTCTCTTTAGAATTTTAGTAAGAGAAAGCTTGGAGAAGAATGAGGGTTTCCAACCCTATTCTCGGGCTTAACTCCCCAAGAGCAGTCCTGGACCATCAGATCCCAAAATAAGGGAAAGAATGGCCACGATCCGCCTGAAAAATAAAACACCTGGGCCGAACACGGCCTGCGACACGCCCGTGTCCAGGGCCGTATCCCCCATTCGCCGTCCCAATCGATTCTCCTGGAACGACACACGGGCATCCGACATGCCCGGGTTCTACACGACACACCCGTGTTCCAACTGGCACGGCCGTGTGGTCGGCCGTGTGCCTCCATCAGCACAGCCCCGAAAACAACCCGAGAACTACACGGGTACTGGACACGCCCGTGTCCTTGCCGAAGTCAAGAATGCACATTCTCAGTATATCCTCCATAGTACGGTTCGTTCTTTCGGTTTGCCCATCAGTTTGAGGATGGAACGCCATACTGAACTTTAGCTTCATGCCCAAACTCTTCTGAACCAATCTCCAGTCCTTGGACGTAAAACGTCCATCTCGATCGCTGACTATGCTCTTATGAATCCCATGCAGTCGCATAATGTTGTGAACATACAACTCCACCAGCTTCTCCACGCTGTCATCCTTCCGATTTGGGATGAAGTGGGCCACCTTGGTTAAGCGATCCACGATCACCCAAATAGCATCATTACCCTGCTGCGATCTAGGCAAACCATGTACAAAATCCATGGAGATGTCATCAAATTTCCACTCAGGGATTGGAAGGGGCTTCAGGAACCCGCCCGACTTCTGACATTCGGCCTTCACCAAGGCGCAAGTTTGGCAACGATTCACATACAAAGCTACGTCCCGCTTCAGCCCCGACCACCAAAAGGATTTCTTCATATCCAAGTACATCTTTGTACTGCCCGGGTGAATGGAGTGCTTTGTGAAGTGAGCCTCAAACATCAACTCCTCACGGAGTTTGCCAAACTGCGGTACACAAACCCTTCCATCCTTCCTCAGAATCCCATCAATCATCTCCCAGGCGCTGCTCTCGCCCTTTTGAGCCTCCAACACATATGGTTGAAACTCCACATCCAACCGAGTCTCTTCCCGAATGCGATCGGACAAGTCATTCTGTATTTCAATCCAGTTCAACCGAGCCACGCTGGACTCGCCTCTCGCCACACATTTCAAACCAAGGGACTCCCATTCCCGTACCAACCGCTCATCATGAGGTTCGATCCAATTCCCTTGCCCCGAGTACTTTCTACTCAAGGCATCCGCCACCACATTGGCTTTACCTGACGTATACTGAATCGCCACTTCATAGTCTCCAAGAAACTAAACCCACCTGCATTGCCACATGTTCAAGTCCTTTTGATCCAAGAGGTACTTCAGGCTTTTATGATCCGTGAAGATCTCCACCTTTGCACCATACACATAATATCGCCATATTTTCAACGCAAAAATTACCGCCGCCAACTCCATGTCATGGACGGGGCAATTCCTCTCATGAGGCTTCAGCTGTCTAGACCCAAAAGCTATCACCTTGCCATGTTACACCAAAACGCAACCCAAACTGCATCCCGATGCGTCACTGAAGATCTGAAATCCCTCGGTCCCTTGCGGTAGACTTAGGATTGGAGCCATCATCAGTCTCTCCTTCAGTGCCTCAAATGCTTGACGACACTCTTGAGTCCACACAAACTTATGATCTTTACGAGTGAGTGAGGTGAGGGGTAGAGCTATCCGCGAAAAATTCTCCACGAATCTCCTATAATACCCGGCTAGTCCAAGAAAACTTCGTACTTCCTCCACGGTCCTCAAAACTGGCCAATCTCTGATGGCTTCCACTTTTTTTGGATCCACTGCCACCCCATCCCCACTAATCACGTGGCCCAAAAATGCCACCTTCTCTAACCAGAACTCACACTTTGAGAACTTTGCATACAACTGATTCTCCCTCAATACTTGCAAGACCACTCTCAAGTGGGTCTCATGCTCCACTTCCGATTTGGAATACACCAAGATGTCATCGATGAAGACAACCATAAAAGAATCCAAGTATTCCTGAAATACTCGATTCATAAGGTCCATGAACACAGATGGCGCGTTCGTCATCCCGAACGACATCACCGTAAACTCAAAGTGTCTGTACCTCGTACCAAAGGCAGTCTTGGGAATGTCCTCGTCTCGAATTCGCAGTTGATAATAGCCTGACTTCAAGTCCAATTTTGAGTACACCACCGACCCCACCAACTGGTCGAACAAGTCGTCTATCCGAGGAATCAGATACTTATTCTTAAAGGTCAGTTTGTTCAGCTCTCGGTAGTCTATGCACAGCCGCATACTATAGTCTTTCTTCTTTACAAACAACACCAGCGTGCTCCATGACGAAGAACTGGGTCTAATATACCCTTGCTCCAACAGTTCCTGCAACTGTACTTTGAGTTCGGCCAACTCCTTTGGTGCCATCCTAAACGGAGGACGTGACACCGGCCTAGCCTCCGACACTAACTCGATCGAGAATTCGATCTCCCGCCGAGGAGGCGCTCCAGGAAGTTCATCCGAAAACACATCCTTGAACTCTGCCACTACGGGCACTTCCTCAATAGACAACTGGGAGAGGCGAACCTCCAATAGCACTACCATCGCTACACCACCCTGGTTAACCGCCCACATCAATTGCATGGCCGAAATAAGGGAATAGGCCACTCCACAAAGGCCCTCAAATTTGACTTCCGCCTGCCCTTTGCTCCTTAGGGTCACTACCTTAGATAGGCAATCAATACTGGCGAGCTGCTCTACAAGACAGTCCATGCCCAAAATGACATCGAACTCAACCAATGGTAAAATCGCTGCGACCAAGACGAAGTCAACTCCGTCCAGCTCCCAACAGATGCGCCCTTTGACACCGGTGGTCATGGATGACCCATTGGGCATGCACACTTTCAGCTCCGCATTCACCGAGACAGACTCAACTCCTATTCTCCAGATGAAGCTCTCCGCGAGAAAGGAGTGCGATGCTCCTGTATCAAACAATACCCTAGTGGGGTATCCGGAAACTAATACGAAACCTACAACATAGACATCACACATAAAAGTCCAAAAGTATGGAACACAAAATCTAAACTTAAATTTCCTCATACCTATCACCACATCGGCTTGGCGGATCACTTCTTGCTGTCCAAGGTTGTAGGCCCTTGGTTGCACCGGTTGGAACCGAGAAGCGCTTGACTCCGTCATCTTCCCTTTCTCTGCGGCACTGGGGTCGGAGCGCACAGTCTGCTCCTGCCTTGACTCTTGCTCCACTCCTCCTTGAGGGAAAAAATGAGCTATGTGCCCCACCTTACCGCAGTTGTAGCACGTCGGCGGTCCCCTAGAGTGAGAACCTCCAGGCGTCCACTTACTCTTCTCACCAGACCTGGAAGTGTGAGGCTTTTTCCTCCACCTACTCCCTTCAGACTTTCCCTGGGATTGGGGAGGCTTCCCTTCCCCTTGCTTGGGAGTGAAACCCTTACGATGTTGGGTTTGCTCTAGATCACCTTCCAATATCCTGGCAGCCTCAACTAGCTCATTAAAACCAGCTCTCTTCATGGAAATGAGGGGTTGCCTCAGATTCTCCCTCAGCCCCTGGTAAAAGAGGTTATCCCTCTCTACATCATCTACCATCGTCGTTCCCGCATAACGACCCAAACGGGTGAACTCCTGCACATACTCGTCCGTCGTCTTCTCTCGCTGCATTAAGTGCAGAAACTGCCTCTGAAGGGCCAACCGTGTAGAAATAGGAATGTACCTCTTTATAAAAGCATCCCCAAATTCCTCCATCGACGTGGTGCATCCAGGGAACTGGCGGCCGCTATGGCTCACCCACCATAACTTGGCGTCTCCTTCCAGCATGAACGCCGCATACTCAGATTTCTTTTCTTCTGGCATCTCTGCCGCCCTCAAAAGCTCTTGAATTCGAACCCACCAATCCTCCGCATCCGTTGGCGTACCAACTCCCTTGAACGACGGGGGATGGAAGCTCAGGAAATACTTCATGTGCCGGTCTCCATGTCCGATAACCACCCTTTCCGCCAAAGGCTCCACTCGCCTGGCTTCTCCGCCTGGCACGGCCGTTGCTGTGTCCGGTGTAGCAGGGGTTGCTACCTGAGCTGCCGCTGCAGCTTGGACTGCCACCATCGCTTCTGCAAGCATGCGACAGAAATCGACCGGGTTTACACCCGTGCCCAAATGACCTTGAGCAGTGGCACTGCTCGCCGAGAGTTCTTCTCTTGCTCTCGACGTACCCGCCTCGTTGCTTGCACTCTTCAAGAAAACAAGAAACAAAGGATCAGTCTCTAATCTCAAGACTTAAACATAAGGACACTCATGGTCCCGCGTTACTCTTATGTGGATAACTTCTCTACGCACTGACCTTGAATCTAACCTCGCTCTGATACCAAATTGTAACACCTCCCCTGTAATGACCGTATAATATGGGTCCGGCCGGGGCCCCACAACATACGGACGCCACAGCTTTAGTATTATAAGATGATATAACTACCCACACTCAAAACTCTTTGCACAACACAGCGGAAACACAAGCAAGACTAGAAGTTATCCACCAATACAAGAGTAATAAAAATGGCCCTTATGGCCTTACCATAAAAGAGAGTCCAAGCTCAAATAATACAACAGTCATGAAAGTGCATAAGCACTCCTAGTCTACCTCGGCGTGCAAGCCGGACAACATGAGTCTCAAACATACAATATCATATAAGTAGAGTTACAAAAGAGGTGAACACTTTATGAGGCTTAGGCCTTTCTGGCCGGTGAGCTAGCTCCTGCTTGCGATCCTTGCCCTGTAGAAATTATTAGTAATTTGGGTCAGCAAAGGCTGACCTCAAACTGCGTAACAAACACATCTCCTCCCGGCCGCCCCTAACGGACCCCAGGGTACTCCTCCAACCTGCAAGTTAGCACTTCGTATGCAATATTCATAAGCAAGAAAATCAACTAAAGGAACAGGCTTGGATGTCTCAAACATCATACATGTTCTCTACTGTTGAACATATAATATTAGGGCCTACTATGCAACATGAATGCAACAACCGGGTTTCACCCAAGACACCCTATAGCATATGCATCTAGCACAACATCACCTCAATTGGGTACTCATCGTTTCCCCATTACCATAAAGCCGCAAACAAAAAGGGAAACACAATTCCCCCCAACGGCACATAAGCCGCCACATGGAACTCTTGCCAAGGCCCCACCCGCTCAAGGTCTTAGACCCGGGCTTGCCTGCAAGCTCTGACGTCTCATGTCAGGATTCCAACAAACACAAACTGACCGATTCTAAGAAGCCTTGCTGGACCCCACCGGCTCATGGCCTCATTGCCCGGGCTTGCCCCTTGCTTGGCATTCTCGTCAGTCTCACAGAAGGGGACTAGTCTCGCCGGGACACTCTCCACACATGACGTGTACGTCACGGGATAGCCAGCCGACCACGGAGACATAGCCACGCCTTGGCACATCACAAACCAAGACAATTTCACCCTAGTCCCTCATTTGTACTACAGCGTTCCCGCACACCAAGGAAACCATCTACCACCAATGTGGAGCTAACCTTGTGCACCAAGGAAACCATCTACTGCCATTGAGGAGCTAACCTTGTCCGGTTCCGACTACACGTACTCACTTGAGAAAAAGGGGAAAAATCACCACATCACAAAACGACATCTTTCCGCAACGGATCTTTACGAATCCTTAAAGCTCGTATGCAACATCATCGAGTCGGACTAACGGTCACGAATACGGCTTAACACACCATGCCTAATCCACTAACGGAGCGGATCTCTAATGCAAAACATGCCGGGGACGGACTCAATCGACCCGGAGGTTCCTCTTGAACCTTGGCGACCCAAACCCCTCTCATTTGAGTGTTTGGTGCCCAAAACCTAGAAAATAAAAGATGCTAAGACATGCATCCTAAAATCGAGAGGAGAAGTGTCGTTACCTTCCAACTCCTCTTCCTAGCCATGGAAAAATAGCCGAATGAAAACCTTCGCAACGGTCTAGCCTCCACGGATCTGGACTCGGCTCGCGATTTGGAGCACCGAAGCCTCTCCAACAGCCGGATCTCTACTTCACCTTCTTCCTTGCTCTCCCTTCTCTCTAGAATTTTAGTAAGAGAAAGCTTGGAGAAGAATGAGGGTTCCCAACCCTATTCTCGGACTTAACTCCCCAAGAGCAGTCCTGGACCATCAGATCCCAAAATAAGGGAAAGAATTGCCACGATCCGCCTGAAAAATAAAACACCTGGGCCGAACACGGCCTGCGACACGCCCGTGTCTAGGGCCGTGTCCCCCATTCGCCGTCCCAATCGATTCGCCTGGAACGACACACGGGCATCTGACACGCCCGTGTTCAACCCTACACGCCCGTGTTCCAACTGACACAGCCGTGTGGTCGGCTGTGTGCCTCCATCGGCACAGCCCCGAAAACAACCCAAGAACTACACGGGTACTGGACACGCCCGTGTCCTTGCCCGTATCTACCTCAACACGCCTGGGCTCCAGGCCGTGTTCACTGTCTCGACACTTCGTCGAGCGAAGTTCGTCGACTGACTGACACGACCTTGGACACGCCCGTGTCCTAGGCCGTGTGCCTTGTCTCGACACATTGTTGAGCGAAAATGTTGACACCCCGGGCCAGTTGTCGACACGGGCTCGACACGCCCTGAGACACGCCCGTGTCTCAGGCCATGTGTCCTGTCTCGACACATTGTCGAGCGAAAATGTCGACACCTCGGGCCGGTTGTCGACACGGGCTCGACACGCCCTGAGACACGCCCGTATTTTAGGTCGTGTGCCCCATCTCGACACTTCGTGGAGCGCAAAATGTCGACTACGCAGCCAAGTCGTCGACTCCAGCCTGACATGCCCTGGGACACGCCCGTGTCCCAGGCCGTGTGCCCCCTGCCAGAAACTAAATTTCCCTCTTCAAAAATTTGGAGTGTTACACAACGTCTCTAGTCAGTATCACACAACAGTAGCATGATACCGCGCGACAGTAACCGATGAATTAAGTCGACCTTTGTCTTTGGACGGTACCGCCCGATGGTAGCGGTAACGTCAGCGGTAGTGTGTCAAGTGTCAGATAAGGTTGAAGCGATTTTCGAGCGATAGAAGATGCCGATTGGGCCAAGTGGCCATCGCCTAAGATACCGCACACGGTATTAAAGTTCCGCGGGGCGGTAGCCGTTGATAAGAGGTTGAGATGAGATTCTTTTCTCATTTTCTCTATTTCTCTCTCTCTCTCTCTTGGATCTTGAGGTAGAAGAAAGGGAAAGCTTGAAGAGAAAGGGCAAGGTTGAATCCAGCCCTGAAGGAGAGGTGTTGTGAAGATGTTCTAATGATCGGGTTTGCGAGTCATAGCTAGATCTGTAGAGAGGAATGTGTGGTGATCATTTCCATCCAGATCAAGCGCAAAGTTATGGCTCCTAAGCGATTGACAAGGGTAACGACCTTTTTCCTTGAACAAGTGAAG
Source organism: Platanthera guangdongensis (assembly GCA_039583875.1). Taxonomy (NCBI): domain Eukaryota; kingdom Viridiplantae; phylum Streptophyta; class Magnoliopsida; order Asparagales; family Orchidaceae; genus Platanthera; species Platanthera guangdongensis. Next base: position 23,738,548 of record CM077155.1, on the reverse strand, counting down.
TTCTTATTTGTCATATACATGGAAATCCTCACCAATTGGTGAAGAACAAGAGATTTCCAACAGGTTGATCGTGGATATCCCTGTTATGAAACTTGTATATAGAATTCAGAGTCGAAGTACGAAATAGGCATACTATGTGAAGCCATTCGGGCAAGTTGGTCTGGATTGGTGATGATTGATTTGTGTTCCCGAGAAGACTCCGTGGTTAAACGTATAGTTTATGGAGTTATGGGGTATGCAGGGTGCTGCAGCGATAGTACTGGAGATTGTCTTTACGAAAACACCCAAAATTGGGGAAGAAATGAGATTTTATCCCCTACCGTGTGGTGGTAGAGATACCGCTGACGGTAGATCCCAGAGAGCTATTGTTGTGGGCCTGTCTCCTGGAGACTTGGGGGCCAAATGATTGAGCTGAGAGCCTCAAGAGCCCAGATATGGTGGCCGTGAGAGCCAGCCTGATTGTGGTTGCGAAGCCCGTGCCTGCGAGACAAGGTGTGTAACATGAGAAGCCGAGAGACTAAAGAGCCCACCAGTGGTGGCCTTGAGTGACACCCTTGGACATAACTCAGTTATGCATGTGAAATACGGGAAAGGAGAAGTCGCCCCGTGTCTTGTCGGCCGCTGTGTGGCAATGACAATTTGAGCAACGGGATAGAGTTGATTTGTACCCGCTCTATGTCACTTAACTAGACGACCTAAAGTAACTGTTGCAGTCGGGGGCATAGGAGAGGGTCATTCTCTTTATGCGTGAACAAAAAAGCTCAATGTTGGACCATCAAGTTTGTGACTGTGGATGGTGGTGGGACCCTAGGAAATCCAGTACACCGATAATGTATCCTGAGTGCAAGGGACGTGTGGCCGTACGTGCCTACGTCTGTGGCGAATGATGCTTAATTGCACATTTTTTTGCCAAAAGAGTTATATACTACTGTTTGCAGGGAAGGAGCACCGTCGCACCGAGTGAGGGGTGAGGTCGTTATAATTTGGTCAGCTAATGCTGACCAATGCATTATTTTGTCACATCTTGGTTGGTCATGCTTATACAGGTGCTGGAGAGACAAGTGGAAAGTAGCGGGTTGAAGTCTCATATGCTGCATTAGTTGGCCCTCGAAGGCCCAAAGATGAACTTTTACTATTTTCATATATGGCTGGCTTTTGTGCCGATGTATGGAATATACATTTATGAAAAGAACAGTTGTAAGGCCTTAAGGTCAAAATATTTTTTGTATTTTAAATAACATTTCTATGGTATTGTTAATGGTCATTCCTGGTATTTGGGTTCTAAGTTAATTTAATTAATTCCGCTAGAATGCACTCTGAGTTAGGATGTGTAAATGTTTTCGTTTCAATGCGTAACTCTTTTCGACTGTCCATGGAATATGGCGTGGGGCCCCAACCATACCTTCTATTATATTTTACGTGACAAGTGGAGGTGTTACAATAACATTAAACCTTAAACTAAAAATAACTATTAAAACTAAAAGCTATTAAACTAAACTTACTGAAACCTTAAACGAAAACAACACTAATGGCCATCCCAAAGCTAAGCAGCTGTGCGTGTTCATGCATGAAGGTCGTTGATTGCGCAAAACTATGTCCGCAAATGAAAACGACAAGTGTACCGTATCGAGAGTAGAATAGGTTTAAAGGAAACAAGGTCGTATTAGACTCGGGGTGGTTGAGTAATTATACTTTGAAAATCGTTATTATCTTATCAAATAAAAATTGAAGTTTGGGTTGCGATTAGTAAAAACTAGAGACGCTAATTGAATTAATTCGATGGTTTAAAAGCTAGTACCCGATCGTTGAAACGACAGTATTGAATGGTGGCAGGATTCAGCCTAGTTGTTGAAGATTACTGTTGCCGAATTCTGCTATCCATGTGGCTGCGTGGAGGAGGCCGGCTGGACTTGCTGAGGTGGCGGGGAAGAGCTTGGTGGTGGAGGCCGAAGCTATGCTTGCTGGAGCTTGGTGGAGGTGGAGCTGCTGGATGTTGAAGTGGTAGTGGGCTGGCCATGCGGAGTTGCTGGAGGTGAAGGTGAAGCTTTGTTGTACATGGAGGTTGGAGGTCGGGCTGGAGCTTCCATGCTGGAGGAGGAGTTGGTTGAGTATATGAGTAGGCTGAGCTCAAGCTTGAGGTGGCGGCCATGTGGGTGGTGGAGCTTGGCCGGAGCTGCTATATGTGGTGGCCGAATTTTTGCTTCTTCATGCAAGGGTGGTGCACGATGGTGGTGTTGGCCCAGCATGAGGAGGAGGGTGGTGTGTGTGTGTGTGTATAATTAATATAGCTTGCATGGGTGGCCGGAGGAGCTCGGGTTGCATGCAATCCCTTGGACGCGGCAGCAGGACATTGCACGTTAATCTCACCCCAGGCCTGTCGTAATCCTACAAAATAGAAAATATATAATATTAGAGTAGTAAGTATGATTCTTAAGATTTAATTGTAAAGGTAAATAAGAAATATAAAAAATGCCTAAATATTTATTTAAATATTAGCTCAAAATGATAACTAAATTACTAGTTATCAAACAACTCCATACTTAAGTTTCTGCTATTCCAGAGCAAAAGAATGAGAGTATTCATAGTACATTAATAAAATTTTCAATTAAACTAAAACTTATTTAATTAAAAGAAAGTTAAAAATAAAATTTTTAGATTTACGAATTAAGTCATAAATTCTGAGTCTTAATGGAAAACGAGTAAGTGATTTAGCCAAGATTTCTCAAGTAAAATAACTAGCTTGCAAGATCGGGTAATTTTGCAAACATAATTAGATTAGAATCAAATTAACTCTTTACTTAAAAGAGGCTTAAAAGAAAAATTCAAACTATTATTTATGCTCTCACAAAATTCTAATATAAATCTAAGGAAATTTCATTGGCTGACGGGTTTAGGAAAGCAAAAGATATGAAGAGCTTTTTGATTGAAGGTGATGAATTTTATCCTCTCACCTCATTATCATATCATTTTCCACGACATAAACATTTTTTTGCTCTTCATATAAATTTTATTTTTGGATTGCATATGTTTACCAGAGAATAAAGAACTAACATCTCTTTATTCCCATGACATATGACCTAATAAAAAGAAAAAAGAAAAAAATGCATATGTTTACCAAGGGATAGAGAATTTTATCTTCTTATCCTCATGACATATGATCTAACAAGAAATTTAAAAAAGGAAAAGGCTAAACAAATTTTAGATTTAAGTTAAAACTTAGGGGGGAACTATAGTAAGTTGAGATTTCCTAAGCGTCTAGAACATAGAGTGAGAATAATTAAAATCTAAAGCTGTTAAACAAAGAATCACAAAATTGAAACTAATTAGAATGAAAAAAAAAGTACTAAAAAAATTACTTAAAAAAATTAAAATCATAAAATATTCCGGAAAGCTAAATCACATAAAAAAATAATCTAACAAACCATGATAAAATAGAAGATTAGCAAATTAAAATTAGTAAAAAAATATTTATGAATAAAATCAAACTAGATTTTGGGAAATAAAAAAAAGCTAAGCATAAGTTTATTAAACAAAACATTTTTTAAATTTTTTTTAAATCTTTGAAATTAAATGGCTCACCTCCATACTTAAAATTAAACATTGTCCTCAATGTTTAAAACTAAGCATGTCAGGAAAAAAGAAATATGATAAATCAAATGATAATAATGTTTTTTTTGCTGAATTTATTTAAAAATATCATAAAGAAAGATATAAGCAAGGGGTGCCTCCTAAGAGCGCTTTGTTTTTGCCGTCTTTGAGCTAGACGGTTAAGGGTTAGCTAAATGGATATTTAAATTTAAAGTGTACAACTAACTCCCTTAATTCTTACTGCGGGACACATGCCGAAATCCGTTATCCGGTGACTCCTCCGTAATATTTTTGATTCTTCCTTTGTTTTTTGTTAGCTTGAATTGGTAATTCCAAATTACCTATACATACCTGAGGTAATTTGGAAATTTGGAGATGAGTGGAAAATGAATCATCGAAGTTGTTTAATTGCAACGACTCATCTACTGCATGAGAATCGTTAGAATAAGAAAAATAAAAAATAAATGTGTCAGAAACAATTTCACAATGAGGAGTCTCTTGTGAAAGAAAGAGATTAGGTTCTGGTTGTTTACCTTCTAAAATTAAGTTGCTACCCGGGAAGTCAAACAGAACACTAATGGGAATTAATTTACAGAGAAAAATATTTTCATGAATTAAATTTTCAAAAATAGTGGTTGATGTGTAATGAAATTCATGAATAAATTGAGTGGAATCGGGCGAAGATGGAGTGGAAACATGTTCCTCTTCAATTTCATCAGGCGCCTCCATACTTATCGATTCTTTGTTCGAAAAGACTTCTTGCTCATGTGAATAGTTATCAAAATTTGGAGCAAAGAAATCAGATAAATTTCTAGAGGTATAAGAATAAATATTTGTGGCGCAAAGGTGGAGGAATGTAAATCTTGAATAAATGAATTTTCTTCATTGCACTGAAGAGAGTCCGGGTGATCACGCCACCATGAATAGTTAACATCAGTGAATGAAGAAAATTCATTAGAGTTATGATTATCATTAGAAAAATCATTTTCATAGAAAATAGAGAAATTATTTTCAAAAGAATTATTATCTCCGTAAGAATTTTGAAAACTATTTTCACAATTAAAGTTTTAAAAATTTGGAGAACATGGAACATTTTCATAATTAAAATTTTTCACAAAAGAAATACAAAACGTTTTTCATAACGATTATAAAAATTGTTTTCATAAGAAAAATTATTTTTAGAATTATTATAAAATTTTTTTTACGATTAAAATTTTGAGAAATAGGAGTTTTAAAATAATAATCATTATGACATAAATTTTTATGATAGAGATTTTGAGAATAAGTATTATAATCATATTCCTTGAAAAAAAATATTTTGATTATAATAATGCGAATTAAAATAAGAGCATTACTCACTACAATGATTTTTACCACAAAAATGACAATAATATTGTGTTTTCTTGCGGCTTCCAATATATTAAGTTTATTTTGAAGCTCGCTAAGAGTACCAGTCAAATGGGATAACATTATATAAAAATAAAAAGAAACAATCGCTACTTAAATGAATGAGATTTGAGTGAAAAATGAAAAAGTGAATTGGGGGTGAGAAGAAAGAGAACGATAAAATTAATGACTGTTTCTTTTTCAAATTATCGACCAATCTCCCCGGCAACGACGCCAAAAACTTTATTGCGCAAAACTATGTTCGCAAACGACGACGACAAGTGTACCGTATCGAGAGTAGAATAGGTTTAAAGGAAACAAGGTCGTATTAGATTCGCAGTGGTTGAGTAATTCTAGTTTGAAAATCGTTATTATCTTATCAAATAGAAATTGAAGTTTGGGTTGTGATTAGTAAAAACTAGAGACGCTAATTGATTTAATTCGATGGGTTAAAAGCTAGTACCCGATCGTTGAATCACCTCGGATATAGAAAATAACGAAATGAAAATAAAGTGCAATTCTCTTATTCAAGAGGCTTTGACCGTGGAGGTTCGCGAAGCATGAACGCTCCTCTCTCGAGGATTAGGTTCAACTAAGCTTAGGTGTATCGACCGAACTTCCGTTCTCAAATTGCATCGCCTAAGGCTTGCTTTAGATGGTGAACCTCGCTATTGGATTTTACTCCAATCCGAAAGAGTTACGTCGTCCTCTCTCGAGGGCTGCGTTCTACTTTTTTTATCAATGAGTGATCGATTCGCCTTACGAGCCTCTCGGCCAACTAAAGAGCGAAAACTATTTTGAAAACTATATAAAATATAGTCTCAATGAACTGATCAACGATAAATCTTAAGGGTTCAACAAATTGAGAAAAGCAAAACTAAAATCATAGCAAAAATTATCTCATCCTCGGATCATCGCGATCAAGCACTATAAAAATTAGTTACTCATGAAGATGGGGGAATCTTTATGATAAGAACACAACATCATGAAAAAGAACTAAAAAAAGTGACGAGAGACAAACTTGAACTACGAATAATAGGAATGAAAACATATTGCTAGTAGAAAGAAAAAAAACTTCAAAAATAAAATAAAATAAGTGAAAAAATTCGAAACCAGAGGTACAAGATAAATTGGAGTAGCTAAAGACGACAATAACCTCGACTAGACAGGATTATGAAAAGAGCAAATAAAATTCTACTATTAATCTTTTCGAAAATAAAAAGAACAATTAGAGCGAAAATCCTAATAATAAAATCCGGAAAAGAATTTTCCAAAAAAATAAACACTGCTTACTGTACTCCAACTCCCGAATTAAAAACTCCCTTAAAAATTATAAATTCTCTTCCAAATTATGTCTCTCCCTCTTTACTCCCGATGCTATCCTTTTATAGGTAACAGTAGGCGGGGGTGCTGGAGTCCCGCGGCTTGATTGTTAAAACGGCAGCATTTAATGGTGGCGGGATTCGGGCTGCATGGAGGATGCCGGCTGGAGTGAAACGACAGTATTGAATGGTGGCGGGATTCAGCCTAGCTGTTGAAGATTGTTGTTGTCGAATTCTGCTATCCACGTGGCTGCGTGGAGGAGGCCGGCTGGACATACTGAGGTGGCGGCACAGAGGTGGCAGAGAAGAGCTTGGTTGTGGAGGCCGAAGCTGTGCTTGTTGGAGCTTGGTGGAGGTGGAGCTGCTGGATGTTGAAGTGGCAGTGGGCTAGCCATGTAGAGTTGCTGGAGGTGGAGGTGGAGCTTTGCTGTGCATGGAGGTTGGTGGTAGGGCTGGAGCTTCCATACTAGAGGAGGAGTTGGCCGAGTATATGAGTAGGCTGAGCTCAAGCTTGAGGTGGCGGCCATGTGGGTGGTGGAGCTTGGCCGGAGCTGCTATATGTGGTGGCTGAATTTTTGCTGCTTCATGAAAGGGTGGTGCACGATGGTGGCGTTGGCCGAGCATGAGGAGGAGGGTGGTGTGTGTGTGTGTCTATATAAATATAATGAATATAGCTTGCATGGGTGGCCGGAGGAGCTCGGGTTGCATGCGATGCCTTGGACGCGGCAGATGAACATTGCACGTAAATCTCCCCTCAGACTTGCCGTAATCCTACAAAATAAAATATATATAATATTAGAGTAGTAAGTATGATTCTTAAGATTTAATTGTAAAAGTACATAAGAAATATAAAAAATGCCTAAATATTTAATGAAATATTAGCTCAAAATGATGGCAAAATTACTAGTCATCAATCGTAGCGGAGGATATCTTCATTATCTTGATTTTTACGGCGAATGTCTTCAAACATTGGCGGGTCAGCGCCATCAAGAGCGTAATAAGTTTGTCTGTAAATTAGACCTTAAAGATAGTAATTTTTTCATAGTATCAAAGAAAGAAGAGGTTATGAATTATAACATAGCCAAGTTTAAAACGCAAACCGATGAGCTACTAAAACTTCAGGTTATTAAGTGAAGTAATAGTCTTCATAGAAGTCCTGTTTTTATTGTTAATAAGGATAGTGAAAAAGTTTGTGATAAATCGCACATGATTATTGACTATCATCGCTTAAATGATAATATTACATATGACTTATATGTCGATATAAGTAAGGTATTTCTCAATATGTTGTACATTGTAAGTATTTCATTGATTTTTCTTTATCTACTTGAATAAGGAGTTGTCGTTTTTTCCACATATTCAGAGGAAAGTAACCTAAGGAAGTCTCGTACTTTTAGAGGTGATTCACAGGTGTGTGCTCTGGACATCACACTAGTTGATTACTCCTCATAAGCTCAATCCATGGGTGGTTGAGGCCAACCTTAAGGGTATAAAAATGATTAAGAAATTCATAACTAAAAAATTATACATCAATATGGAGTCTGGGGAAACCTTGGGAACAAGTAACGCCATGCAGGATGCCATATAGAACAAGTACCATTGTTGTGGATAAAATGTTGATATATAATTAAAAAAGTTATGAAGATTAATCAAGTTAATTGAGATCCAATGAGACATAGTAATGACTTATAGAATCACCTTACAATTGGGATGGCCATCCTACAAATAATCCCTAAGAGAATGAGATGGTAAAAGGTTCTAAGTCGAAGAAGAGAGGATTATTTACAAAATGAACCCACAAAAAATTGACTAGCTTGACTTAAAAATTTATCATAAACCTAATAGTACACATAATGAAGAATGTAAACACATTTGCTATTGTAACATAATATATTCTCATTTAATTCATGATACAGATAGCCAACTAAATAGTTTACTTGATATATTTTTCAACTTTAGCAAAAAAATATTAGGCTTTGCAATAACAAAGTATATGAACATATACAAACTAAGCAAAAAATCATTATGCCTTGAAACACAAGATTTAAAAAGAAATATCAACCAACCGATAATATTTAAAAAATCAACTCTCAAATACGTTGGAGAAACTTATAGAAATAGAACCCAAAATCCCAAAAATAACTTCGAACATACCAATTAAACCTAGCAAAATAATTTGAAGAATTACAAATTAATTATGTCAACAAAAAATAACTACAAAGTTTAATTTTATCTTGAATGAGCATAGAAGAGTATAAAGAAGCTCTACGCACTACAAATATGTACTTAACAAATTCAGTGGATTTTGGTAATCATGATCCAGTAAGAAAAGATGATAAAATTATTGTTGACATAATAATGCAATAATACATTTACTCATTCAACTTCATATGAAATTTGATATACTTATACAAAAATAAGAATAACTCAAATGATGATTTACATATTGAAGGCCTATAGAACAATTAAAAGATTAAAAACTAGATAAATGTAAAATTAATTAGGTCACGAGATATATTATATAAATTTGAAATAACTAAATGAGTCTACAACCATTTACGGGAACTAATAGAACTATTGCCTCTAAAAATAGTAATATAGGATTGTCATCTTTTTTAGGCAAATTCCTTCATCAGAAAACTAAGACAAAAATGATGTTAAAAGAAGTCTTTGATATTGAACAAGATCTTATATTATATAACAACCACCAGAATAATCGGTTAAACCCAAAAGCTCTACATCATGTCGATTTTCTTTATTTTTATTACACGGCTACTTCGAGTCAATAGAGAAGAGGAATTACTTATCACTGACATGTCGAGTAATACAAAATTAATCAGTTGAGACGCACTAACACAAATAAAACAAACAAATAAAAAATTTGTCCACCTTGACTTAATTGGTATAGTTTAAAAGGACTATCACGTAAGTGATTAGGAACTAAAGGGTGAATGGCATTCCTAGACAAAAGAAGGCAAATGGATGTTCGCAAAATAATAAGAGCCGCTATTGAAGTAGATAAGTCAAAAAAAAAAAAAAACGAAGGCATTTTTGTTACTGGAGACCTGATTTTATGGTTCATATTAAAGATATTGATAAAATCGAACAACGTATCCATACAAATGGATATGAAGACTTTACAGATATAGATATTTATTACTAAATATCAGATTACTTGGCCAATTAACAAATTATAGTATATAAAAATATAAACTCAACATTCATCAAAACATATGGAATTAGTACTACCAGAGTAAAAATGAGTAAACTAATGGACATTGATCCATCACTCTAAGAAAGATAAGATTAGAATATTGTAATAATTTAACAAATAATAATATAATGCATCCCAGAAGATAATTAACTTTAAAAAATACTGATAATACATATAACTTACGATTCCAAGGATAGAAATATAAAGCAACAACCAACAAAATAGAAATTGACAATAATCTAGAAGCCCTTCAAAATAAACAGAATAGAAGATGGTTATATAGTTAAGTGCACCTACAAATGCACGCACGATGGGCAAATTAGATTACAAAATAGAATGATAGATAAAAGATTAATATATGGATATGATAGTCTAAAGTTAAAGAAAGAAGGCCATTTGGTAGGGGTGCACAAAAAGCCTAAGCTTGAAAAGCCTATCTGGGCCAGGCCTGGCAAAATCATGCTTAATCCTGGGCTCGGGAGGCCTGGTCCAGGCCCAGGCTGGTACTAGGGGGACTAAAATGTAGTCGGCGCATTACATAGACCAAATGACATTCTTCGATAGACGAAGGTGCCAAAGGGACAAGTAAACGTTGTTTTCTCTTGGTCCTCGGGTGCTATGGGAATTTGGAAATATCCCGAGAGACCATCAAGAAAACAATAGAATCTATGACCGGATAAGCGCTCTAATATTTGATCGATAAACGGTAATGGGAAGTGATCTTTGCGAGTGACATCGTTTAATTTGCGATAATCTATGCACATCCGCCATCCGGTTACCGTTCGTGTTGGAATTAAATCATTTTTTTCATTTTTTACTATGGTTATACCCCCTTTCTTAGGAACTACTTGAACCGGGCTCACCCATTTGCTATCCGAAATTGGATAGATAATCCTCGCATCTAATAATTTAATAACCTCGCTTTTTTACTACGTCTTTCATATTTGGGTTTAATCGGCGTTGAGGTTGAACGACATTGCGGGAGTTATCTTCTAAAACTATTTTATGTGTACAAAAAGATGGGCTTATGCCTTTTATATCTGAAATTTGCCAAGCTATAGCCCGACGATGCTTTTGTAATACGATTAATAATTTTTCATTTTCGAATTCCGTTAAAAAGGCCGAGACTATAATTGGTAAATTAGAATTATTTTCTAAAAATAGATATTTGAGATGATCGGGTAATTGCTTAAGCTCCAAAGTGGGTGGCTCCTCGGAAGAAGATTTTAAAATTTTATCTTTTTCTAAACTAATTTCTTCAAAAGATTTGGATTTTGGCTCACTTTCAGAAATGTTGTTGATGGCCATAATTGTATTAGGTGGAAAATTATGCGGGAGTTCCAAAAAATAAGAAAAACTTTTTTTAGAAAAATTTTCAAAAGGAAAATTTGGCTCGTCTTGAGAAATTTCTAAGAAAAAACAAGAGTCGTCATTGGATGAAGTATTTTTCATAGAAGGGGTGATGGAAAATGAATCTTCGTCATCACCTACTCGTAGAAAAAGTTTTCCGTTGCTTACATCAATTACCGCACGAGAGGTGGCAAGAAAAGGGAGGCCAAGGATTAAGGGAACCTCGACGTCCTCTTCGATATTCAAAACGACAAAGTCTACTGGAAAAATAAACTTGTCAACCTTTACGAGCACGTCCTCAACTATTCCTAACGGATACTTTATGGTCCTATCCTCAAGTTGAATACTCATCCTACTCGGGCTTAGAGTGCCTAATCTTAGCTTCTTAAAAAGAGAAAAAGGCATCAAGTTGATGCTCGCTCCTAAATCGTCCAACGCACGTTTCACAAAGAAATCACCAAAAACGCATGGAATAAAAAAGCTACCAGGATCATTTATTTTTTTAGATAAATTATTTGTTAAAACTGCGGAGCACTCAGCGTTTAAAGTAACATGTGACAGACTTTCCAATCTCTTTTTATTAGCAAAAAGATCTTTCAAATATTTCGCATACTTCGGCATATTAGCTATCGCTTCACATAAAGGTAAATTGATATGAATTTGTTTAAACATAGATAAAAATTTGCCGTAATGCGCATCTAGTTGTTCTTTAGATAATATTGACGGATACGGAAGAGGCGGTTGATATTCCTTAATTTTATTAGAATTAGAATTTGAAACTTGAGTAGGAGGAGGGAAGAAGAGATGGGTACCTCCTTTTCAACCGGCTTTTCGTGAGTGGTTACCTCTTCACCGCTCCGAAGCGTGATGGCCTTCGCTTGCTCCTTTGGGTTGGCCTCCGTATTGCCTGGTAACGCTCCTTGTTGGCGATCGGAGAGCATTTTTGCAATTTGCCCAATTTGGTTTTCCAAATTACGGATGGATCCAGTGAGATTCTGGATATTTGCATCATTAGTTGTTGTATATTTGGTAAAAACTTCCTCCAAAGAAGGAGGTTTTGGAGCTTGCGGTGGAGGAAATCCGGGTGGATTTGCATTTGGGGGATGCATAGCATTCCCCGGATTGCTCCAAGAGAAATTGGGGTGGGTTCTATAACCCGGGTGATAGGTATCACCATAATTAGTATTACCCGGATTAAAGGGTGGCTGATTCGGATTTCCCATATAATCCACATGCTCGGCCAACGTAGTGGGAGAGGGGGAAGAAGTACGATCCCAGGTAGGTGTAGAAGAGGAAGCAGACATCTCTTATAATCGTTTGTTTAGCATCTCAACCTGGAGAGATAGATTGGAGACCGTATCAATTTCATACATCGCGACAGGTTTAGGTGGTTTAGACCGAGGTGTACTCCATTGATAGGTATTCAAAGCCATACCTTCTATAAGCTCTTGGGCGGCTGCTGGTGTTTTGTTATTAAGTGTTCCACCGGCGGAGACATCGATATGTTGCGTAGTTTGAGAATTTAGGCCTGTTATAGAAGGTTTGGATTTGTAACCAATCCGGAATTGCATGATGAGGGCATCGATGAAGCAATTCCTTGAAACGCTCCCAAGTATCATATAACGTTTCCGAATCAAGTAGGGAGAAATATGTAATATCATTGCGCAATTTAGCCGTTTTAGCCGGCGGAAAGTATTTCGTAAGAAATCTTTCCGTCATTTGAGCCCATGTTGTGATTGATCATCTTGGTAGAGAATTCAACCATTGTTTGGCTTTAGTGCGCAATGTAAATGGAAATAACCTTAGCCGGATGGCATCATCGGATACACCATTAATTTTAAAAGTATCGCATATTTCTAAGAAATTAGAAATATGCGCGTTTGGATCTTCATCTTGAAGCCCACCAAATTGTACATATTGTTGTACCATTTGGATGATGCTTGGCTTCAACTCAAAATTATTGGGGGCAATAGCAGGGCGAACAATACCAGATTGAGCCTCGTCCATGTTTGGACAGACATAATAGGACATAGTCCTTTGTTCGACCGCATTTGGCTCACCCATATTGGAAGAAGAAGAAGAAGGAGATCTAGGAGAATGGGAAGAAGAACTAAATGAAGAAGGAGAAGAAGAAGGCGGTGATGGGGAGAGAATTAATGAAGGATTAGGAGTGTCTCCTAAGGATTCCGTATCTTGAAAATTCGGAACTCGAAATCGTAAGCGATGCCGAAGGGTTCGCTCGATTTCCGGTTCCAAATAAAAAAGAGGTGACGGATTCCCTCGGGTTATACACCACACATAAAAATTTTAAGATTAAAAATTTATAAAATAAAAAAGTCTAGGACTTCCCAAGCAATACCCGGTGAAGGGCTCTTGAGGTACTAGGCGGTCTTGTGGGACACGACTCTTTCGCTAGAAGTTTTAATTATAAAAATTTAAAAATCAAAATTTTTATGAAAAAAATAAGAAAATGATAAGAGTAATAGAACCTTGCTTTCAAAATATCAAAAATTACGTCCCCGGCAACGGCGCCAAAAACTTGATACTTAAAATCTGATTGTTGCAGTAGGCAAGTGGACCTATCGCTTGTAGTATGATCAAGTGTCGTATTTCCCCGGGTCTTTTTGAGTACTTCTACTCACAAGGTGGAACTATTAACTTATCGAGTGAAAATTGGTTTTGGTTTTTTGTAAAAACGAAGAGAGTTGACTCACGAGAAAATTCACGATTTAGCACTTGATTGGGCGTTCTTGGGAATCCGATTATAAAAGATGCGTTCTAATTCTTGAGAATCCGTTTCGATTGGGGGATTGAAAAATACAATAGCAACTCGCTAGAGACAACTACCGCCTAATTTTAAAAACATTTCAAACATAATCTCTTAAAATTTGAAAGTAATTTAAAATTGCATGAACGATAAATCCCAAATCCAAAAGATTTGATATCCTCAATTCTCAAAGAAGAATATCAAAATCTCTTTATTTCCGAGCGATCCATGACATTCACGAGCCTCTCGGCTAACTAGACTACCAATCAGATAGCGAGATTTTATATACTAGCAAAATAAATCCGCCACCAAATTTAAATCGGAAATAAATCACAATGAGAAATTCAAAAATTAGAGACGAAAGATTATGATTAAATCTTCATCCCAATACTAACCAATCAAGTACTAAGAAAGGATTTAGCTACTCATGATAAAGAAAACAACAATAATGAAATAAAAAGTTTGCATTTTCATTAGAAGGGAAATAACAAAAGTACACAACACAATGAAAATTAAAGCATAAGAGACAACATAAATGGAACTCTCATACAAGGTAGAACTCTCTCTCTCTCTTGAACTTGCTCTCCTCTCCAACTCTAACTTTTTTCCTCTCCCTCAAATCCTTGGCTTCATGCTCCTTTTATAGCAACCATGGAAGGATCTAGATAAAGAAGATAATGAAAGGACACAGGGTTTAATTGGTGAGAATAAATGTGGGGAAATGAAGAGGTGGAGGGAGGTGAAAAGGTGAATGCATGAGGGAGTTTAACATGGAGGTAACCGACCACATGAAATGGTGATGAATTAATGAATATGGGGTTTTAATTGATTGGAGTTAATGTGATTAATTAAGAAATGAAGGAGGAACTTAAGGTGGGCTGTTTTGATTGAGGAGGTTATGAGTGGGGTTAAGAATAGGTGGCGGGTTGCATGGTGGAGGTTATGAATGGTCGGTTTTAATTAAATGGTTGGAGGTGGGCGGTTATGAATGAAAGGTTTGGCCGGCCAACTAAAAATAGAGAAGAGGAAGGAATGTGGCCGGCCACATGTAAATGAAGATAAAAAAAATAAAATGAGTGGCAACATGACATGATGTGTTTATGGGAGAGGATTATATAAAAATAAAATAAGAAGATGCTACATGAAATAATTTTGTAAAGAGGCTTGGATAGGAAAGGAGGCTACATGTATTGATAGTTATAACTATTCATACATGGTCATGCATGAAAAATTAATTACCATGCATACATATATGAATAGTTATAATAATAAGAAAGGATAATTCATGTATGGGGAGGAGAGAGAAAAGGTGATGGGAAAGCAACATGCATGCGAAACTTATTTGCATGGGAAATATTTCTCGTACAAAAAATGACAGAGGGCGTTTTACGTCGAATCGTGCCGAATTCCCCCCAGGCCTGTCACAAAACAAAATAAAATGATATTAGTATAAATAATTATGATATATTAATAATTAGATAGTTATATTAAAATTAAGAGTAAATACATATAATTTATAATATAAATATAATAATAATGAGGAACATATTTTAGTCAAAATATGTGTCATCAGGAGGCAGCTGAACAAAGAACACCTCCAGCAGACAGAAGAGAACAAAGTATTGCCTTCAAAGCCACTGAAGAGACAGAGGGTGCAACATCAAATGAAGAGCTCATGAGTCTCTTTGCTAAAAGATTCTACAAGATGGCCAGAAAGGATTTTAGGAGAAAGTCATCAAGAAAAGATGACAAGCCAAAATATGACAAGACACCAACCAAAGAAATTATGTGCTATGGATGCAGGAAGCCTGGGCACTTCCTCTCTGAGTGTCCAGAGAACCAGAAGAAAGAGAAGAGAAGAGAGAAAGAAATCAGAAGACAGCACACCAACAAACCCTTTTCCAGCAAGCACAAGAAGAAGGAAAATGGCTTTGTGGCTGAGACCTGGAGTGAGACAGAAGATGAGTCAACATCTTCAAGCTCCAGTGAAGATGAGGAAGAAGCAAAAGCAAAGGAGGTCTGCCTCATGACAATTGATGCCTCCAGAAGTTACTCAGAAGAGGAAGAGTCTGAAGATGAAGGAGTTTCTAAATCCGAGGCAGATCAGGTATTGTCCTCCTTTGACTACAACTCTGAAACATTTAAATCTGATTTCAAGTTAATGTGCATAGATTTGATTAATTCTGAAAAAGAAATTAAAATTTTTAGGGAAAAATTAGGAAACTTAGAGGATGTTCAATCAGAAAATATTAGGTTAAAAGATGAATTAACCTTAGCAAATGAAAAAATAATTTCACAAAAAACTGAGCTTTATAAGGCCAAACAAGTTGAGGAAACTCTTAATGGGAGAAGCCTCAAGCTGATGGATAACACAAGTACTATTAATCCCAGAATTAATGACAAGCAAGGCTTGGGCGCTCCATCAGGTTTGCCCCCATTCTTAGGAAGAACATTTTATCAACCCCAATAAAATTTGTATCTGCTAAAGGGAAAGAAATAGTACATGACAAACAAATAGTAGAAAATATCCCTAAGACAGTAGGATAGAAAACTAAAAACCAGAAAACACCTAGTAAAAATAATATTCAACAATTTTTGTCGAACTCAGATCGACGAAATGGGGCCAGTTCGTCGAACCCAGATCGACGAACTCTGAATGCAAACTATAGTTACATTTATTCGTCTAACTGCGATCGACGAACTCTGTATAGTTTGTCGAGCAGAGGTCGACAAACATGTGGCACAGAGAATGAACATGTTCATTCTCTGGGCAGAGATCGATGATTTCAACCCAGTTCGTCGAACTCTGGTCGACGAACTTACAGAAATTCGTCGAACCCAGGAAGACTTAATCAAAACTATAATTCCAACAACAACTTAAATATTTCTAAGAAACCATTTAATCCACTAGCTGACTGGATCATACCACCTAGGAGATATCACCCCTAGGATACAAGTCCCAACCTGAATTCTCTGTTATTTCCAGCTTCTCTTATCAGCAATACAAAGGACCCAAGGTAATCTGGGTCAAAAACCATTAATTGTCTTCTATTGCAGGTGAAAAGTTATCCAGGGGTAAATCAAACTTGGTACCTGGACAGTGGCTGCTCCAAACATATGACTGGCAACAAGGACATCTTATCCAACTACAAGTCCAAGCTGGGGCCAAAGGTTATCTTTGGTGACTCCAAATGTGGTCAGTCAGAAGGATTTGGAGAAGTAATAATAGGAGCTGTCACATTCAAAAAGGTGACATATGTAAGTGGACTCAAGCATAACCTCATCTCCTTAAGTCAGTTATGTGATGATGGTTATCAAGTATACTTTAACCCATCCACTTGTTCTATTATTGATAAAAACAACCAAACAGATTTAATTGGAAATAGACAAGACAACATATACTTAGTAAATTTTCTTTCTGCCAAAACTAATATCTGTTTACTTAATTTAACTAGAAATCAGAATGACTTATGACACAAAAGACTAGGTCATGTAAATCTGAAAAACATTGCTAGGCTATCTAAACACAACCTTGTTAGAGGTCTACCTTCTGGTCCCTACAAGAAGGAAGGTCTCTGCAGGGCTTGTTAGTTAGGCAAGCAAACTAAAACTAGTTTTAAATCTGTTAATAAGAGTGATACACCTAGGATTTTGTACTTGCTACATTTGGATCTCTTTAGACCCATTGCTGTACAAAGCCTAGGAGGGAAATCCTACACTTTGGTTATAGTGGATGACTTCTCTAGGTTCAGTTGGGTATTCGTTCTGAGATCTAAGTCAGATACCTTCAAGGTTCTTACAGATTTTCTCAGGACCATATATATTAAGTTCTCTACTCATGTTGCATTGATCAGAAGTGATCATAACACAGAGTTTGAGTCTCTTCTTATGCATGAGTTCTGTGAGAAGGAAGGTATCAGGCATTGCTTCTCATCTCCTAGAACTCCCCAACAAAATGGAGTAGCTGAAAGGAAAAATAGGACACTCATTGAAGCTGCAGGTACATTGCTTGCAGATGCTTACATGCCCCTAACCTTTTGGGTAGAGGCTGTAATCACAGCAAATTATGTCCTGAACAGGAGCCTAATTCACAAACTAAAGAACATTACTCTCAATGAATTACTCAAAGGGAAGAAACCTAAAATCAACTACTTCAAAGTATTTGGATGTTTATGTTACATTCATAACAACAACAAAAAATACATTAGAAAGCTTGAGGCTAAAGCTGAAGAGTGAATTTTTCTAGGATATTCCCAAGTAAGCAAGGCCTATAGGGTTTTTAATAAATCAACATTAAAAATTGAAGAGTCCATTCATATTTCATTTGATGAGACTAATATGTATTTCAAGGAGAAAGAAGTTTCTACCAATAGCAACTTGCAGGTACCCCACTTGTGTGAGACCTTGGATGGACTAAACCTCACCCAAGAGGTTCCAACTCATCCCTCTCAATAAGCCATTGAAGAAAGTGAAGAAGAAGTAGCTGAAGAAAAATGAATCTCTACCAACAGCAAATACAATTCCACAGGAGGAATTAATTCCAAATGTTGTTGCACAACCAACTCCACCCACTGATTTTGTCACACTTAGGGATCACCCCAGATCTCAAGTGATTGGAGACATATCAGCAGGTGTATAGACAAGGCATCAACTCACCCAAGATTTGATGCATGCCTGTTTTCTCTCTCAGATTGAACCTCTATCCATGCGTGATGCTGAGCAGGATCCCCACTGGATCCTTGCAATGCAGGATGAACTAAATCAATTTAAGAGATGTAGAGTTTGGGATTTGGTTCCAAGACCCCAAAACTACCCCGTTATTGGAACTAAATGGGTTTTCAGAAACAAGCTGGATGCCCAAGGAATCATTATGAGAAAAAAAGCTAGGCTTGTTGCTCAAGGATATATACAAGAAGAAGGAATTGATTATGATCAAACCTTTGCACTTATTGCAAGGTTGGAAGCCATAAGAATATTCCTTGCCTATGCAGCATACAAGAGTTTCAAGGTCTTCCAAATGGATGTGAAGAGTGCTTTTCTAAATGGAGTGCTAAAAGAAGAGGTTTATGTAGAACAATCTCCAGGTTTTGTTTCTCCAACTTACCCTCTCATGTTTTTAAATTGCATAAGCCTCTTTATGGTCTAAAGCAAGCTCCAAGAGCTTGGTACGAGACCTTAGATAGTTTTCTATTAGAGCATAAATTTACAAGAGGAACTGTAGATAAAACACTTTTCACTAGACATCATAAGGACCAAATCTTATTAGTACAAATCTATGTGGATGATATTATATTTGGCTCTATAGATTCCAAATTATGCAAGAGGTTCTCTGACCTCATGCATTCCAAATTTAAAATGAGTAGCATGAGTGAGCTTTCCTACTTCCTTGTTCTTCAAGTGAAGCAGCTCCCTGATGGCATCTTCATCTCTCAAGCAAAATATGCTAAAGAACTTCTAAAGAAGTTTGGGATGGCTGATGCCTCAGCAAAGAAAACACCCATGACTACCAATGCTGTTGTGAACTCTGATGTACCAGGGAAACCTGTGGATCAGAAACTTTATAGGGGCATTGTTGGGTCCCTATTATATCTCACAGCAAGTAGGCCAGATATTATGTTTGTCATATATCTTTGTGCTAGGTTCTAGGTGAACCCGAAAGAATATCACCTAATTTTACTAAAAAGGATTTTGAGATATATAAAGAGTTGTCCTAATCTAGGCCTATGGTATCCTGCTGAATTAGAATTTGAGTTAACTAGATACTCTGATGCTGATTTTGCTGAATGCCAGGTAGATAGAAAAATTACTTCAGGGACTTGCCAGTGCCTGGATATTAGATTAGTATCTTGGTTTTGTAAAAAGCAAACATCAGTGTCAACCTCAACTGCTGAATCAGAATATATTACAGCAGACAGCTGTTGTTCACAGATGCTTTGGATACAAAATCAACTTCTAGATTATGGGTTCAACTTAAATAATTCAACCATACTCTGTGATAATACAAGTGCTATTGCCATAGCCCAGAATCTAGTTCACCATAGTAGGACAAAACATATTGATATAAGACATCATTTCATTAGAGAGTGTGTAGACAAAAATAAAATCAAGCTTATCTATATCTACACTGATTTACAAAGGGCTGATATATTCACCAAACCTCTGGATGAGAGAAATCATATGTTCTTTGTAAATCAACTTGGAATGATCAATGAAGAAGACTTTATTTAATTTTTGTCTGCACTCGATGAATTTTCCAAAGTTCGTCGAACGGAGTTCGATGAACAGGGGAATGTTTGAGAGATATTCGTCGAACGGAGATCGACGAACTCTCTATGAGTGAAACAATTTTCGTCGAATGAAGTTAGACGAACTTGCTTCAGAAGATATTCGTCGAACGGAGTTCGACGAACTGTCTTCAATTCTTCTGGATAAGATCGACGAATTATTTCATTCAAAATTATTTCGTCGAACTCAGTTCGAAGAGTTATTTCTATTTTTGTGGAACGGAGTCTGTCGATTCATATTCTTGAAAACCCTATATTTAGGTTTTCTTCGACCTCCGTCCCGCGCTTTCTGTTCCTTTGCACTTGATCGCTGTTTTTGTGTCTCTCTTGCACGTTGAAAGAAATAGTGCCCAACCACCTAGAGGGGGGGGGGGGGGGTGAATAGGTGAACTTTATCTTTTTAAATTTAAGGCAGAAATACTGGACAACTAAACCTGTATTTGCAATTTTTCTATAGCAATTCATCACAGCTAGCTCAACAATCACAGAAATAAACAAACACAGAGTGCACACAGATTTTTATAGTGGTTCCCCAAGGTCTGGGTACATCCACTTTCCCCCTTCGCCTATCTAGTAGTGTACTAGATTCAGCCTAACTTCAGCACTTCTCCTTAGATCCTCAGATCTTATAGCTCAGAACCCCAAACAGGTTCCTACAACTCAGAGTGTCCCTACTCCTACAACTCAGGAAAAAAGCCCTACCACTCAGTCTTCAACAAGACCTACACTCAGAGAACAAAGTCTCCGACAACTCAGGCACAAGGCCCTACCTCAGTCTTCAACAAGACCTACACTCAGAGCACACAGTCTCCTACACTCAGCCTTTATAAAATAGGCTTACAGCTCAGATCTATACAAGATCCTACAAAAATTTTGATTATACAAAATAATTAACCACAATTCTGAGAGAGAGAGAGAGATGAGTTGACTGGCTTCTTGATGAGTTCTTGGAAGAACTTGACAGAGATCAACCTCCATTAGCTTTCTTCAAAGCTTTTTGAATTAGAACTCAGTAGGGTTGAATCTCCTGTGAAGATGATCTTCAATCAACTTCTGTCTTGAGATTCAGATCTCAATCTGAATCTTACTTCGCAGCCTGGTTCTGCAACTGTTCTTCTTAGAAGGAGCTCTCTCTCCAACTTCTTAGATCTTCTGTCAAAGGTCTTCTTCTTTTATGTTGTTAGATCTCTTGATTAATTGTTAAAAAAATCTCTTCTGTTGAAGGAGAAAGGTCTTTATATAGTCTTCCTCCAAGGTAACCGGCTGATCCGGTTTATAACAACCTTCTAACGGCTCTGACAGTTGCAGTTGACCGGTTGAAATGGCAGCTGTCAAGTCATCCAGTCACTTCTTGAAATCATTGTTACTGTCTGAAAGTGTCGAGACAGATAGTCATTATGTGTCGACACAAATAGACTAAGTGTCGACACAAGTAGACTAAGTGTCGACACTAGCCTTGATGGTGTCGACATAACTCCTTGTGTTGTTGTAACAGCTTATCGACATCGCTTCTTCAGAATGTGTCGACACTGATTCTGTGTGTCGACACAAGCCTTCTGTTGAATGTGTCGACACTGGTTGAGTGTGTCGACACAAATAATTCTACTTTAATACTTAGTTGATTTCTGCTATGTGTCGAATAACTCCTTTGTGTCGACACATGCCTTCTTGTGTTGAATCTTGCTGAGTGTCGACACATCTCCTTTGTGTCGACACATGCCTTCTTGTGTTGCAACTTGCTGAGTGTCGACACATCTCCTCTGTGTCGACATAAGTACTTTAACTTTGTTGAAGCTTGCTGAGTGTCGACACAGCCTCCTGGTGTCGACACATTTGATGTCGAGAAAGTTTCTTTGGGTGTCGACACTGCCTCTAAGTGTCGACACAGATTTTGTTGACAATTATTCACAGTATGTCGACACTGCTTGTATGTGTCGACACTTTTCTTCTGGTGTCGACTCTGCCTTTCCTGGTGTCGACACAACTACTCCAAGTGTCGACACAGCTTCTCTAAGTGTCGACACAAGCCTTCATAAGTGTCGACACTTCACCTCTAGGTGTCCACATATGGACTTAGAAACTTTTCTGCATTTCCTGCAATTACTTAACCTGCACATATAAACTCAAAGCACATCAAATACACCTTGATGTATATCATTGAGTAGGGTGAGGCTTCTTCAAATCTGGTACATATATTCCAATGTACCCAACAATCTCCCCCTATTTGGAGAAGTCATAACCCTTAGTCAATGATATACACCATACATAAAAAATACTCAATATGATGTATAACAGTATTATATGACAGGGTAAAAACTAAACATGTATAAACAAAACATGTATAGATAATTATCTCAGAATAACAATGTAATAGATTGAACATTAAACATTATTTTTACAACTTCCAAAAGTTTTATTAATCAAAAGTTTATATGAAGTTTTAATGCAAATGATTACAAAGTTGTAAACTTAAGAAATTCTATCCTATGGCTGCTCTGGCTCCTTGATAACAATGCCCTTCCCAGATTGAATCTTGGCTTTAACTGGAGCATCATTGTCATCAGCAGGCTTCTTTCCCTTAAGATCTTTCTTCTTCTGTTCTTCAGCCCTTATCTTCTGTCTCTCAAAATAATGATAAGGCTTAGGGAAATACTTGCTAGGCTCCTGTGCATTATGAGGTAGCTTCCCTAATTTAGCCTTTCTTCTGTACTGTACAATGGCCTCTTGCCTAGCTTCATGTATTCTCCACTCTTGGTCAGAGTACCATTTGTCCCTCTCTAGGAAATTATCCTTTGCAGCCTTCCAAGCAGTCAATATGATATTCCTAGAAGTTGGGCTCCATTGCTCAAAGTCTGGCCTTAATTCAGCCTGCTCTCTGAACCTCTTCTTAGATAATTAGGCTTCCTGCTTTTTTAATAATGCCTCTTGTTCTTTTAATATGGCCTCTGGCACAGGCTGTACTACTCTCTCAATAATAATATTCTGATTACCCTCAGGAGGGCTATACATAGATTGTACCTCCTGATGTATCATCTCAAAATCAGATGGAGGGTAGATTACTTGTGCAACTTCAGCTGGCTCACCTCCAAAATAAGCAGGATTTGTCCCAGATTCTGCTACATTATCATCATCACACAAGGATGGATATCCAAGGGTAGCTCTGATGCTGTTTGAAATCCATTTAGCATGGTCAGTGCCTACTACATTATCATCATCACACAAGGGTGGATATCCAAGGGTAGCTCTGATGCTGTTTGAAATCCATTTAGCATGGTCAGAGCCTGCTTTGACTAATACCCTCTCCCCCTTTATGACTTCTCTTTCTATATGATCCCTAAGATTATCCTTCTGAAATCTGATTTGAGCATTCAAATAGTTAACTCCATCTTTATAAAAACGTTTTAACCTTTGAAGCTTGTCAGTAATAGCCTTTTGAGAGTCTTCAATGGCAGTTTTAACAGCATTTAGGCTCTCTTATAGTTGCTTATCAAACTCAGCCTTGGCAGTAGTCCTTGTTGCAGTCTGAGCAGCTGCAAGATTCTGCATTTCAGTTACTATCACATTATGTGACTCAGTTAAATTGTCATTCATTCTAATCTAGTTTTCCAGAACATATCCTTGTTTTACTACCATATCATCAACCTGGTTGTTTATATTCTCTTGATGAGTAGCCAGATATACCACTGCATTGCCTCCTTTATGAAAACAGTCAGTCATTTCTTTTTTATTTTGATTCACTTCAAATCTAATAGATTTTATATCTTGAGCCAGATCAAATTGAAGTGATTTATGGCCTTCATCCATATACTTTTCTAGAGCTTTCCTTTTCTCATCCATCTTGATTTGCAAAGCCACCAACAAAGAACTATAATCAGCAGTTGGGGCTTGTTGTGGAACAATGGTTTGTAGTGTTTTCTTGTAGGTCTGGCTTCTCCTTTTGAAAACCTGTAGTTTTCTTTTCTTGGCTCTAGCAGCCTCTTCATCTTCAGAGTCAGATGTACTAGCAATGTGTACTCTATCCTTTGGAGTAGGGGGCAATTCCTTCTCTGCTCTTGGTAGCTCCTCAGCATTCCTTTGCTCCTCAGTCTCTTTTCTATCAGTCTCCTCCTGTGATCTTACATGCTCCCCCTCAAGGTCTACCTGCTCCCCCTCAAAAGCTGCTTTCTCTCCCTCAAAATTAGTCTGTAAAAGATCAGGAAACAGCTCTTCTAGTGTAAACTCATGTTGAGGTTGTACAAGAGAATCTCTTATCTCAGGAGCATTTTTTACAACTGATGTGTCTTCCATGACCACATCCTGTGGTTGACTATGTATCTGAGTTTGCTGATCAACATCAAGTAATGAGTCAGTCAATACTTCATCCTCAATATTGAAAATAGATTGATTAATTTCATTGATTACCTCAAGAATTGTTTGGGTTGCCCATTCACTATCTAAGTGAGTTGGCTCATCCACATGTTGAGGCTCCCCCTGGAGTGGATCCAGGTGAATAGGGCTAGCAGATGGTAGCTCCCCCTGCCTCTGGGCATCTTCATGTCTTGCTGGTGACTGTCCAGCATTGCCATCCTCTCCATCATCAAAACTAAAAACCACTTGCTCCTCTGAGCTACTTGAGGATTCAGGAGCCACAATGGCTTTCTTCTTCTTCTTCTGAGTTGTTTCCTTCTCTGGTGTAGGCATTTCTTTTGTCAACACCCTATCCCACCTTGATATAATCCTAACATCCATTCTCCTCATATGATTTATCTTAGAACCAGCAGCTTGGTTCATGACTTCAGGAATACTTCCAGCTAAAAACAAACTTATAATCCTACCCAGATTGAGTTTCTTTAGACTTTCCTTTATCTTGTCAAACATCACTGCTGGCCAATCAGTTTTGAGTTTGAAAATTATCCTTGTCATCAAACTGAACATGTGAGCTGATATCCTATCATGCCCACCTGGCTTGCTCAGAATTACTTTGCCTACTATTTCAGACAAGAACTTGCCCTGCATGTTCATGCCTTTCCTATTAAAGACTGATCCAATCTTCATGCTTGAATCAAGTTCACACTATTGCAGTGCCTCCCTTGTCTTTGATGTAGGTACAACTTCCTCTTCTTTAGTTCTAGGGAGATGTAGAACTTTTCTTAGACTTTTCTGGGTGATCTTGACTTTTGCCCCATGGACTTTGAACTTAATCTTGAGTCCAGTTTCATCAATAGTAGTTGCATTAAAGAATTCAAGGACCTCCTTCTTCCAAATCTTGATAGGTTCTGAAACAAGATACTCTAACCCAGTCTCTGCAACTAGGGTTACCACACCTTGAATTTCTGGTTCTGCGTCATCAAAGGCATGTCGTACGAGCTCATAACCTTCATTGATGTTATCTTCTAGCTTGGGTGCCATTAGGGTTTGGAGAAATTTTGAATTTAGAGAAGAGAGATGTCGACACATAAGTTTGGTCTCGAAACTATGGTGAGCATGTCAACAAACAATGGTGAAGACCTATTTATACCTTTCTAAAATCGAAGGTGAAAAGGCGCGACAAAATACTTGAAATGTGTCGACACTGTTGAAAAGTATCGACACTTACTTCTAATGTCTCGACAACTATGTGTCGACACAAATATAGTCGACAGAATATATGTGTCGACACTTATACATCTCATCTCGACGATTAGTCGAAACTCTACTCGACGAATTCTGTGTAAATCCTAAGTGTCGACAACACCCTGGATGTGTCGACACCTACTCTGCATGTGTCGACACTAACTCTCTGAAGTGTCGACACAGACTGTCTAGATGTGTCGACACCATTTCTCTGAAATATTGACACCACATCTATGTGTCAACACAAACAACTCTGTGTGTCGATACTATTTTACTTAGCCAATTTTTGAAACTATTCTAAGTTTAACGTTCCTAATTCAATTTTAAAATTATTGAATTTGGTTTTATCTAGGGGCTTAGTAAACATATCAGCTATCTGACTATCTGCCTTAACATATTCTAGTGAAATGTCTCTTTTTTCTACATGTTCTCTAAAAAAATGGTATTTAATTTCTATGTGCTTAGTCCTACTATGGGAGACAGGATTATTTGCAATAGAAATGACACTTGTAGAATCATAAAATAAAGGTGTTCTACTTACTTGAATATCATAGTCTTCTAGCTGGTGATGAATCCATAAAAGTTGTGCACAGCAACTTCCTGCTGCCACATATTCTGACTCAGCTATGGAGATAGCCACACTGGTCTGCTTCTTACTGCTCCATGACACCAGCCTTCCACCTAGAAATTGACAGGTTCCTATAGTACTCTTCATATCTTCTTTGCAGCCTGCAAAATCTGCATCTGAATAACCTATCAGTACAAAATCTCCATTCCTAGGGTACCAAAGGCCTAGATAAGGTGTGCCCTTAAGATATCTCAAAATCCTTTTGACTACTGTCAGATGAGATTCTTTAGGGCAAGCTTGGTACCTAGCACATACACATGTAGCATACATGATATCTGGTTACTAGCAGTAAATTACATAGGGAGCCAACTATCCCTCTATACAAAGTTTCATTTACAGGTTTCCCTGCATCATCTTTGCTTAAGACATGCTTGACCCCATATGAGTTTTCATGGTAGTGGATGATTCCATACCATACTTCTTTATCAACTCTAGGGTGAACTTAGACTGGCATATGGACAAGCCATCTTCAGTCTGTCTAACTTGGAGACCCCAAGTAGGTTCGTACTTGAAGTTCCCGCCATAAGTTTTGCAAACTTTCTGCAAAGACTACTTTCTAATATACCCATTTATGTCATCTACATATATTTGGACTAAGATAATCTTGCCTTAGATTCCCTAAGGAATAGAGTCTTGTCTATTTTCCCCTTGAGAATTTATTCTCAATGAGGAACTATACAGGATTTCATACCAAGCCTTGGGGTTTTTTTAACCCATACAAAGCCTTCCTAAGTCTATAAAATATAATCAGTTTTAAGAATCACAAAACCTGATGGCTGCTCTACATAGACTTCTTCTTTCGATTTCCATTCAGAAAAATCTGATTTACATCCTTTGATATACCTTAAACCCTTGATATGTTGCATAGGCAAGGAACTCCTGATTGCTTCCAGTCTTGCTACTGGAGCAAAGGTTTGATCAAAATCAATACCTTCTTCCTACCTATATCCTTTGCAACAATCTAGCTTTATTCTTTATGATGATCCCTTTCTCATCCAACTTGTTCCTAAAGATCCACTTAGTTCAATAATGTTGTGGTCCTTGGGTTTAGGAACTAGCTCCTAGACCTTGCATCTTTGAATTGATTCAGCTCCTCTTGCATGGCCTCAATCCAATGAGGGTCTAGGATTGCTTCTTCAAACTTCTTTGGTTCCACTTGGGATAGGAAGCTGGAGTAAAGAACTGTACTTAGATTCCTGCTCCTTGTTTGCACTCCTTGTCTGGGATCTCCAATTATTTGATTGGCTGGATGATCATTTAAGTGTCTATTTGCTGGAGGCAGCCTGTCTTCAGGTTGTACACTTCAGTCTCTTCATTTAGCTGCACCTCTTGGTCTTCTTCTCATCAGGAGTATCTTGTACTCCCCCTGGACAGCAACCACCATCTCCACTTGCTGACTTGCAGAAGAACCTTCTGTTAATGTAAGCTTGTCCATTCTCTCAGTTACACCTGTGGAGCTGCAAACACTTTTGGCAATCACAGTTAATGAGTCTAGCTTCATCAAAACTACATGAACAGACTCTTCGACAACTTGAATAATCAAGTTGCAGACCCTATAAGCCTTACTATTATTGCTGTACCCAACAAAGATCCCCTTTTGGGATTTGACAGCAAACTTGGTTAGATAAGACTTACCATTGTTAAGTATATATCACTTGCAACCAAAGATCCTGAAATAGGATAAATTTGATTTTCTGCCCTTCACAATCTCATAGGGGTCTTCTTGTGGCTCTTGGTGAAGTAGCCCTATTGATCCATGACAAGCAGTATTTACTTGCCTCAGCCCAAAAATATTCTGGGAGAGAAGTGTCACTCAATAGGTTCTACCAGCCTCTATCAAGGTTCTATTCTTCCTTTCAGCAATACCATTTTGCTGAGGTGTTCTAGGTGAAGAAAATTCCTGAAAAATCCCAAATTCTTCACACAGTTTTGTCATATTTTCAGACTGAAATTCAGTGTCATGGTCACTTTTGATTTTGACCACTGTACTGTCCAATTCATTCTGAATTTGTTTAACAAAACTATATAAGATACTTGGGTTTCAGATTTTTGTCTTAGGAAGAACACCCAGAATATCTTGAATAGTCATCTACTACCACAAATGTTATAGACTTCCTACCTAGGCTGTGAACTGGCATAGGACCAAAAGATCCATATGCAAGAGGTATAGACACCTCACAGAATCCTTGTTCTCAAGGCTATGAAAGGTGGATTTGGTCTGCTTGCCTTTTTGACAGCTGAGCATATCCCATCTTTTATACACTTAACTTGAGGACCATTCCTCACTAACTCTTTGCTAAAGAGTTGGTCAATTGTCTTATCGTTACGATGAGCCAGCCTCTTGTGCCATTTAACACAATGTGAGACTTTCTCATCAGCTACAAGACAAATAAGAGAAACATTGTTCTCACATACAAAGTCAAGACAATAGACATTTCTCTTCCTATATCCTGTCAAATGATCTGTTTGATCACTTTACCTTTTGATATGACAACCATTCTTGACAAATGAGATGTCATATCCTAAATCACTCAGCTGACTTATGCTAATGAGGTTATGTTTCAAACCCTTACATAAGCCACTTAGTAATTGTAATTTGGTTACTAGAAATGTTACCAAAGCCTTATGATTCCTTTTTCTGAACCACTAAAGGTAACTTTAGGGCCATCCTTGATAGGTGTATAGTCCTTCAACAACCACCTAGTTCCAGTCATGTGCCTGGAACATCCACTGTCCAAGTACTATACAGGGGCATGGCTACTTGGACTCACCTGCAAAACAGATTACTTTACCTTAGAACCCAAATAACATTTGGGTCCTTGGTGCAGGTTAGTCTGACTTTTAACAAAACTACCTATAGCTCTTCTAGCAGGCAGTTTGCTACTCTCCTTGACAATTGAATTGTGCCAACAATCTAAGGCAAAGTGACCTCTCTTGCCACAACACCAGCACTCAAACCTGTTGTAACTTTGTTTAGGTACAACCCTGGCTGGATTATCTACTGTAGGCTTCTTGTTTAGTGTTGTGGCTTTGCCCTTAGATTTGGACCTAGCTGTCCATGCAGGTTTTGTAAACCCCAATCCAGTCTTACCCTTTTGAGGTACAAACTCATCTATCAAAGGTAAAATAGATTTAGGTTTAGAAAAACTTGCTACAATCTCTCTCTCCTTCTGAAGTCTAGCCTCCAGATTTCTAATTTGATCATTCTTAAATGTAATAGTACCCATCTGAATAACAGCAATGTTCTTCAGCCTGGCTATTTCATTCAGTTTCTGATCTAACAACTTGTCTGAATCAGCAGTAGCCACTTTAAGACTAGCATCTCCTTTGCCTGAGTTTTGACTAAGGTTTTGCTTTTTCAAGGCCTGCAACAATGTCCCTATATTCATCAATTAACTGATGAATATCTCCTTCAGATTCAGACCACCCCACATTACTTGATGCAGATGTATCTGATTCTGACTCAGTACTAAAAATTGAACTAGAAGAACAACTTTG
>CM077155.1:23638969-23708419 GCA_039583875.1 Platanthera guangdongensis | reverse complement strand
AAAAGCACCACACTAGCTTTGCCTCCGGGGATCCGAAGTACGGCTCGCGAGTTTGGAGCATCGAAGCTCCTCTAATGTCCGGATCAAGCTCCTTCTTCCTTACTTGGCTCTCCTCTCTCCTCCTAAGGTTTTTAGAACGATGAAAACTTTATTGACAAGTGAGGGTTTCCAAGTCCAATCCGGGTATATCCCTTCAGGAACAACCCCCAGCCGTTGGATCATCAATTAAAGAAATGAACGGTTATGATTCGGGACTGAAATGCCCAATCTGGATCACACACGGCCTGGCACACACGCCCTGTCCAGAGCCGTGTGCCTCATTCGCCGTCAAAATAGGCTCGCTTGGAACAACACACGGGTATTGAACACGCCCGTGTTCGACCTGACACGCCCGTGTTCCACCTGACACGGCCGTGTGGCCGACCGTGTACCCCCATCATTTTTCCCCGAAAATAACCCGAGCACTACACGGGTTCTAGGACATGCCCGTGTCCTTGCCCATGTCACCTTATGACACGCCTGGGCTCCAGGAAGTGTACACGGTCTCGACACTCGACACTTCGTCGAGCGAAGATCGTCGACCTGATGACACGCTGACCTTGGACACGTCCGTGTCCTAGGACGTGTACTTTGTCTCGACATAATGTCGAGACCAAAGTGTCGACTTCCGGGACGAGTGTCCGACACGGGTTGACACGCCCTGCGACACACCCGTGTCGCAGGCCGTGTGCCATGTCGCGACACTTTCGTCGACCGCAGAGTGTGTTCGATTTCGCGGCTAAGTGTCGACACGGGTTGACACGCCCTGCGACACGCCCGTGTCGCAGGCCGTGTGCCCAGTCTCGATACAATGTCGAGACCAAAGGTGTCGACTTCCCGGCTCAGTGTCGACACAAGCTCGACACGCCCTGGGACACGCCCGTGTCCCAGGCCGTGTGTCCTGCAGCCAGAACCCAAAACTGGCCCAAAACGTCCCCCGTCGCTCCTTTGAGTTTCGGGGCGTTACAACTCTCCCCCTCTTAAAAGAATTTCATCCTCGAAATTATATAAAAGAAAGACATGTACAAAACCAAAATTTGTACCTGAGCGGAACAACTCCGGATACTCGTCAAGCATAGTCTGCTCTCACTCCCAAGAGAGCTCCTCACGACCGCAATTATCCCACTGGACCTTGACCATCCTGATCTCTTTATTGCGTAGCCACTTGACCTCCGAGTCCTCAATCCGCACGGGCTTGACCTTTGTCGTCAGCCCACTATCTACCTGCACTTGATCAACCGCGATCACTTGCGTAGGCTCCTGCACCGCCTTTCGAAGCACCGAAATATGGAATACATCATGTAATCCACCAAGCTCCACAGAAAGCTTCAACCGATAGGCCGCTTCACCAACTCGCTCCAGAACCTCAAACGGCCCAAGGTACCTCGTGCTTAGGTTTTTCAATCGCCGCACCCGCGAGACACCCTTGAACGGCTTGATCTTTAAGTATACATAATCGCCCACAACAAACTCCACGTTCCTGTGCTTGGCATTATAGTACTTTGCTTGTCGGTCCTGAGCGATAAGCAACCTCTCCCGAATGGTTCTCACCAAATAAGTAGCATCCTCCACTTCCGATCGCTTATACAACTTTGACTCACCCGTTTCTAACCAAGACAACAGCGTGCGACATTTTCTACCATATAGGGCCTCGAAAGGCGCCATCTGAATACTCGCTTGGTAGCTATTGTTGTATGCGAACTCCACCAAATAAAGGTGGTCTTCCCATTTCTTTCCAAAATCCAAGACACACATGCGGAGCATGTCTTCCGTGGTTCTATTGACCCTCTCGTTCTGCCCATCCGTTTGCGGATGGAAGGCTGTGCTGAATTTCAACTTTGTTCCCAACATTTGCTGCACTAGCCTCCAATCATTGGATGTGAACCGCCCATCTCGGTCACTCACAATGCTGCGGGGCACACCATGAAGCCGTACTATGTTATCCACATAAAGCTTTGCCAACTTCTCCACCGGATCATCCTTCCTATGCGGATAAAATGCGACACCGTCGTTAATCGGTCAACAACCACCCAAATGGCGTCGTTCCCCTTCTGCGACCTTGGCAAAACGTGCACAAAGTCCATAGAGATGTCGTCAAATTTCCACTCCGGAATAGGCAAGGACTTAAGAAATCCTCCCGGCTTTTGGCACTCCGCCTTTACCAAGGCGCAAGTTTGGCACTTCGCTACGTATAGCGCCACATCCTTCTTCAAACCCGGCCACCAAAACAACTTCTTCACATCACGGTACATCTTCGTGCTCCCCGGGTGAATCGAGTACTTGGTATGGTGTGCCTCGTACAACAACTCCACCCGTAAATTGCCCACACTTGGGACGTACAGACGACCGTTTTTCCAAAGTAATCCGTCCTCCATGACGAATTGGGAATTTGACCCATCTAGAGCCTCTACCATGAACTGCTTCATAAGAGCATCCATATCCAAAGCCTGCCGAATACGATCAGCCAGGTCATATTGGACTTCAGTCCAATTCAGAACTGCTTCAGCACTTGATTGTCTATCCACACAAACAATCTCCAACGCCTCCAACTCCCGCACCAACCACTCATCATGCACCGATAGCCAATTGGCTTGAGCTTGGGCTCGGCGACTCAATGCGTCCGCAACCGCATTCCCTTTGCCAGGCACGTAGTGGATCTTGAATGTATAGTCCCCCAGGAACTCCATCCATCTACGCTGCCGCATATTCAGATCTTTCTAATCAATAAGATACTTCAGGCTCTTATGATCGGTGTAGATATCAATCTTCACACCGTACAAATAGTGTCTCCACATCTTCAAGGCAAAAATCACGGCCGCTAACTCCAAGTCATGGACCCGATAGTTCCTTTCATGCACTTTTAGCTGTCTCGAGCCATAAGCTATTACACTTCCATGTTGCAGTAGCACGCAACCCAAACCGCTGCCCGAAGCATCGCTATAAATCTCATAGCCTTCGGTCCCACATGGCGAACTCAGCACAGGCGCCGTGGTCAACCGACACTTCAACTCCTCAAAAGCTCGCGCGCACTCCGGCGTCCAAATGAACTTATGCTCCTTCCTCGTCAAAGTAGTGAGAGGCAAAGCTATCCGCGAGAAGTTCTCTACGAAGCGCCTATAATAGCCGGCAAGCCCCAGAAAACTCCGGACTTCCGCTACCGTAACAAGCTCAGGCCACTCCCGTATCGCAATGATATTCGCCGGATCCACAACAATACCCTCTCCACTCACTATATGCCCGAGGAACGCCACTGAGGATAGCCAAAACTCGCACTTCGAGAACTTGGCATACAACTGATTTCTCCTTAGCGTCTCCAACACCAAATGAAGATGCTTGAAGTGATCTTCCTCACTTTGCGAGTACACCAAAATATCGTCGATGAAGACGATCACGAAATGGTCCAAGTACTCCCTGAACGTCCTGTTCATCAAATCCATGAACACTGACGGCGCATTAGTCAGCCCAAACGGCATGACCGTAAACTCATAATGCCCGTATCTCGTACTAAACGCTGTCTTCGGGATATCACTCTCCCTTATTCGCAGCTGATAGTACCCAGCCTTGAGATCCAACTTCGAGTACACCGTCGACCAGACTAACTGATCAAAAAGATCATCAATCCGGGGGATTGGGTACCTGTTCTTCTCAGTCAACTTGTTGAGCTCCCGATAATCAATACATAGCCTCAAGCTTCCGTCCTTCTTCTTAACAAAGAGGACCGGTGCGCTCCAAGGCGAAGAACGCGGGCGCACATACCCTTGCTCCAACAACTCTTGCAGATGAACTTTCAACTTCGCCATTTCCTTAGGCGCTAGCCGATA
Organism: Platanthera guangdongensis; assembly: GCA_039583875.1. Classification (NCBI taxonomy): domain Eukaryota; kingdom Viridiplantae; phylum Streptophyta; class Magnoliopsida; order Asparagales; family Orchidaceae; genus Platanthera; species Platanthera guangdongensis. The sequence goes on along the minus strand of CM077155.1, from coordinate 23,704,559 downwards.
AGGAGATCGTGACACAGACTTTTCACCTAGCACTAGCTCGATCGTGAAATCTATCTCTCTCTGAGGCGGGGCTCCAGGAAGATCTGCGGGGAATACATCAGGGTATTCCGATACCACTGAAATACAATCCAACGCGGGCTTCGGCTTTTCAACCTCCACTAGTGTAAAGAACAGTTCTGCACCGGCACGAACCGCCTTCATCACCTGGAGAGCAGACATCAGCATCTTGCTCGACCCCTTTAAGCCCGTAAAAGTCGTTTCACGACTTGCTCCCAGCTTGACTTCCTTGCTACCGCAATCTATATGGGCCTGCTGCTCCGAGAGCCAGTCCATGCCAAATATGACGTCGAACTCCACCAACGGAAGTAAAGACGCCCGCAGGTTGAACTCCTGATCCCCAATACGAATCTTAAGATCACAGATTCTATCCGCTCGCATCGAACACCCATTAGGCAACAACACATCCAACTTATCTTTTGCCATCGAAGAAGGGGCTCCGATGCGTGATATAAATCCTTCGGACAAGAAGGAGTGTGAAGCTCCCGTATCGAAGAGTGCTCGTGCCGGATTTTCACAAATCAATACAAATACTAAACAAGCAGTGGTAAGGTAACATGTACATAACAAGTATTAAAAGAAATTGACTTGCTATAAATTAAACCGTACCTGTCACCACATCAGCCTGTTTGATGGCCTCATGTTGGCCAAGATTATAAACCCTTGGTTGGGCCGGAGCATAATGGGATGCGGTCGACTCCACCGCCTTTCCCTTCTCTTCATAAGTAGCTCCTGGCCTTCTCTCGGACTTAGGACGTCCGCTCCAACAGTCACGGGCAAAATGTCCCGTCTTTCCACAAGTAAAACACGCGCCCGGGGTCCGATTCGTAGTCGCCCCAGAAGCACCAGAAGGAGCTGGACCCGAAGTCCTATGCTTCTTGAAAGACCTCCGATAGCCGGACTTTGAAGTAGTCGGCACTTTAAATTCAGATTTCCTATCACCCAAGCTTTTCTTTGCTTGCACATTCTTCATGTCCTTCTCCAAGGACCGGGCAGTATTGGCCAAGGTTAAGAAACCCTGCGTCATCGGCCCCGACAGTAGTAATCTCAACTCATCTCTCAACCCTTCATAGAAGCGATTAGTCTTGCGCTCCTCATCCACGATGGTGGAGCTATCATAATGACTCAGACAAGTAAACTCGTGGAGATATTCATCCACGCTCCTCTCACCCTGAACTAACTTCAGAAATTCATTCTCCATCGAAATCCTCTGAGTAGAAGGGAGGTATCTTGCTAAGAACAATCCCGAGAACTCTTCCATCGGAACGTCTATAAGTTGTCTACCTCTCAAATGATGCAGCTCCAAACCTTCCCACCACATCCTCGCTTCACCGTCCAGAAGGAACGTAGCGATGGTGGTCATTTGCGACTCCTCCGTCTCCGTTACTGTCATGACTCTCTTCACCCTGGAGAGCCAGTCTTCAGCCTGCGATGGGGTTCCCAACCCCGAGAATAATGGAGGGTTAAAGCTCATTACATGCTTAAGCTGCCTCTCAGTTGCCCTCCTTAGCACCACCGGTTCCACAACCACTTGCTCCACTCTCATCGGCTCAGCCTCTTGAAGAGGTACCTGCTCCATCACAGGAGCGGCTGCTGCATTTTGCCTTGCAGGCTGCGCATTTATCACGGCCAACACCGCTTCAGCCACCAATCGTATGTTCTCAGCCGACAGAGGTATTGCAGGAGCAACATCCGGTGCACTACTAGCCTCAGAAACTCGGCATTCTGACGGCCCAACACCACTTCTGGTCACCTATAGTGGTACAAAACACCGTTAAGCGACCAAATAAAATTGCAAACAGCAATTATAGGAACACACAGGTTCCTCAAACACGAGTATTTTCATTCCTAAGTGGACATTCATGGGTTCTTTTACCGTTATAATGATGACGCACACAATGTGCTCACCACCCCTTAAAAAGAATTTGCCCACGAATTCACTTTAAGTCCGACCAAAACTAGTAGTCTGATACCAAATTATAACACCCCCTATCCGTCACATAGCATATAGTAGTAGGTCCGGTCGGGGCCCGACGCCGTATGCCACAGACAGACCGGGTGGTTACTCATGGAAACCATCCTACCAATCAATGTCCTACACAGAGCATTCTAGCGGAAGCAGTTTATAAAAGTTGCAAATAAGAACCCAACACTAAAGCATGAATGTCCACTAATCCAAAATAGGAATGTTATACAAATACCAACATAAGCCTTAAGGCCTTACAAAATGTTTCATTTGATATTACATGATTTACAAACCACGGCTCGCAGGCCGGTCATACATGAATAAAACAGTAAACACTCCCAATTAGGCCTTCGAGGGCCGGCTTCGCACTTGGGCTTTAGCACGCTATTGACCGCTTGGTCCAGCAGTACCTGCAAGCAACAAACCACTGCACGGTGGCAAAACAAGGCAACGGTCAGCAATGCTGACCAAATTATAACGATCCCGCCCCCAACTCGGGGAGGCGATGCTCCTTCCCTGCATTTCATTAGCATAAGCGAGCAATATATATAACCATTTCATCATAGACATTGGCTCGCACGGCCACACGCCCCGTACTCTCAGGGCACATTCTCAGCGAACCGGTCGATGTCACGTCAAGTAAAGCCATAGACATTCCGGACTCACCACCGCCACTTTGACGGCCAAACCTATGAGCAATTTGTCTTCCTGGCCTGGATCACGACAATTTAAGTCATTGACCGCCAAAGACCCTAATCTATGCCATCGGCAAGTGCCACGTGCCTTTAGGTCTCTTTAACCGAACGACATAGAACGGGTACAGTTCCATCTAACCCGTGGTCACATCACAACGACAATTTAAGCCATTTACGCGGGTCAAACTTCCACCGAGTCCCATTTTCGTCATAATTCACATAACCCGGTTATGTTCAAGTTGGCTCTCAGGCCACCAAGTTGGCTAGATCTCGTATCTGCCCAGTTTTCCGGGTGCACCTTTGGGTTAGTCCCCAAGGCTCCCTGCTGCAATCTACCGCATAGAAAACCCGAAAAACAATCCATAGCACGGAGTCTTCTCCGGCATTAATGCAATGCAACATCACCGATCCAGAACAACATGTCCGGGTAGGCTTCACACATCATGCCTATGTCCGTTCTCGTTTACGGACTCTAAACAACGGGGACTTCACATATCTACCCGAAGGAACGCCTCCAACTCTCCGCAAACTCGCGAGAGCGGGCTTCCTATGCAAAGAAGGAGAGCTACTCATGCTCAAGAAGAGAATCGTTACCCTAGCGTTCCTCTTTGGCGCCATGGAAAAGTAAGCGGATGAAAAGCACCGCACTAGCATTGCCTCCGTGGATCCGGAGTCGGCTCGCTATTTGGAGCTTCGAAGCTCCTCCAATGGTCGGATCTAGCTCCTTCTTCCTTCCTTGGCTCTCCTCTCTCTCTAAGGTTTTAGAAAGATGATAACTTATGAAAAGTGAGGGTTTCCAAGTCCAATCCCGGGTATATCCCTTCAGGAACAACCCCTAGCCGTTGGATCATCAATTAAAGAAATGAATGGCTTTGATTCGGGACTGAAATGCCCAATCTGGATCGCACACGGCCTGGCACACGCCCATGTCCAGGGCCGTGTGCCTCATTCTCCGTCAAAATCGGCTCGCCTGGAACAACACACGGGTATCGAACACTCCCGTGTTCGACCTGACACGCCCATGTTCCACCTGACACGGCCGTGTGGCCGGCCATGTACCCCCATCATTTTTCCCGAAAACAACCCGAGCACTGCACGGGTTCTAGGACACGCCCGTGTCCTTGCCCGTGTCACCTTGACACCCTGGGCTCCAGGCAGTGTACACGGTCTTGACACTCGACACTTCGTCGAGCGAAGATCGTCGACCTGATGACACGGCCTTGGACACGCCCGTGTCCTAGGACGTGTACTTTGTCTCGACACAATGTCGAGACCAAAGTGTCGACTTCCGGGATGAGTGTCGACACGGGTTGACACGCCCTGCGACACGCCCGTGTCGCAGGCCGTGTGCCATGTCTCGACACTTCGTCGACCGCAGAGTGTCGATTTCGCGGCTAAGTGTCGACACGGGTCGACACGCCCTGCGACACGCCCGTGCCGCATGCCGTGTGCCCAGTCTCGACACAATGTCGAGACAAAGGTGTCGACTTCCTAGCTCAGTGTCGACACAAGCTCGACACGCCCTGGGACACGCCCGTGTCCCAGGCCGTGTGCCTGCAGCCAGAACCCAAAACTGGCCCAAAACGTCCCCCGTCGCTCCTTTGAGTTTCGGGGCGTTACATGTACGTTTTCATGAATTATCCTTCAGACCGCAGTATAAGCAACCTATTGTCCCCTCAAACCCTCACACCTCACATGAGTCACCGTACTGCCATCGATGTGACGATTGGCCCAGTACTGCATGACCAACCACTAATATGTTTTGTGCATATGCAATTTTTTTCCAACCCAAGCCTCCAGCTCACAGGACAAAACCCGTCCTGTATCCAAACATCCGAGCCTCCAGCTCACAGGACAAAACCCGTCTTGTATCCAAACAACCGAGCATCCGCTCATAGGACAAAACCTGTCCTGTATCCAAACAATCGAGCCTCCAGCTCGCACGACAAAACCCATCCTGTAACCTCAAACCCTATACGGGTGAGATTGCTACATCGTTCCTTTAACCTATTAGACTAGTCTTGTCTAATGCTTATTAGGCATAGCAACTTATGGTTAGTTCTTAGACTGCTCGGGGTATACCCGGTAAAGGGCTCTCAGGGCACTAGGGACTATGATGGGCTGAAGCCCAAAGCTCCCTTTCTCAAGGACACTTACTTTTATTAGTGTTTACCTATTATTAATACCCAAGTCTCAATGTTGCTCTTGAATTAAACTGATGACTTGAGGTATTATTGGGAGAATGAAGGTCTTCCGTCGATCTCCATTCTAATTACTTTCCTTGGGCTTTGCACTCTAACACTCATTACAACTTGACACCAACCAGGGTTCCAACTTCCCAATACGCTTCTCAATCCAACCTCCAATCATATCCCATGTGGGTCCTAGTGTTATGTGTTACTTATCTAAGCGCAACCCATGACCTAATTCCAGCCTAAATGAAGTGTCTTCAATTTCCTTGGGCCAAATGCCCCTAATTATTTATCATGGGTTTGTCATGTATGTAATATTGATCTTTCAGAATTTTATCATCTTTCTAATTATTTTGGACCATAATTAAAATTAATTAATTAAGTGACCGAAGTCACTCTGAACATGAACTACTCTAACCAGTGGTCCATTTTGTCTAAATAAATTATTTGAGGTTCATCTAGGTTAAAAATGTCTGTTCATCAAAAATCATATTTTTCCAATTTGAATTTTCATATATTTTTAATTTGTGATTATATCCATAAATAATCTATTTTCCAAATGAAGTACTTAAAATATACAACCAAAAATTCTTAGAAAATTACTAGTGATCAAAATTGATATAACAATACCCTGGACATAATTTCATGATCTTAGTCAGTGATTTGGCCTAACATAATTTCATATGGACATCTTTAATAACATGCGACTACTAGGGTTTTCAGTATATGTAATCATCCAAAAATTCTCAAATAATTATATTTGATTTTAATCATAGAAATAGGAAGCTATAACTTTTTCCATAATTTTCAGCAGTAATTTTCCTTACTTTTAAATTTATTTTCCCAAAGGGTAAAATTGTAAATCTACTATATACACAAGATATAATCATCAAATAGGCTTATAACTTTTTCCAGGGATGTAAAATGTCCTATTAGGGCATATATCAAAATTTTAGAATATTATAAGGTCAGTAGACCTATATCTCATTTTTATTTCTAAAAAAAAATCTTATTTTCCATTAATTCAAAATAATGGGATTTTTGTTCCAAAAAATCCCACTCCTTCCATAGGAGGTATAATTTATCCCTATAATCCTCTGTCTAAAATCCCATGGACACTCATTTGGCCAAACGAGCTAACTTCCCATTTTTACATTTTGGCACCATATATTTACATATCTACCTCCACCATGCATGTTGGATTTTCCCAACATACAGAGGTCCAAATGGCCTGAAACGTTTACCATGGTTATATCATGACCCAATGGCCATGCAATCCAAATTTGGAGTCATTTGAAAGAGAGAATCTTCTTATATTCCATTTATTTAATAAATGATGTTTCTATTAAAACTATAGAAAAATACATCCCATAAATTCTAATTTTTCGACTAGACCTAAGTCTGGCATAAACACATACATGTCCAAAATTTCATGACATGTGGACTTATGGTTTGGCTTGGGCACTCATTTAAACATTTGCCCTAGCTTAGGACCAGTCATAGTTGAATGGCCCTATAGGGAGTAATATTGCTCCAAATTTCATGTTTATGGTGTCAAAATAAAGGTTTATCTACCTTTTTCATGTTAGGAATCATTTTTATAAATGCCTCTAAGAGGTCTAAATAATTTATACAAGGTGACTGTATAAACTGGGACAGAAACTAGACTTTTTATTATTCCATAAAATTCAAGGGCATCAGTTCATCTTATCTAATGAGCATGTGGTCCATATTGCCCCATCCTGGACCAACTAGATCTTGAATTTCCTGGCCTTCTGGCCTCCACCACCACCGGCGATTGTCACCACCATCTCCATTGAGGTGGTGTCTTAGGTTTCCCGACGGCATGGCCTCCTGAGGTGGCTCCTCCGGCGAACCCGAGCAAGGAGAAATGCTCGGCATGCTCCCTCTCACATGTCATCAGGCTCATTTGAGCCCAATATCTCTCCTAAAAGAGCTAGACATATAGCACAAGAGGAGGGGAGGAGAAACGGACCCTTAGATGAGTTTGACGACGGGTTTGGTGGTGATGCGCCATGGCCGACCCTTGCTCCGACGAGCTAGCTCGTTTGCTGATTCCTCCGGCTAATCCTCTGCTCCTTAGGGTTCACTGAAGGTGATGATGGGGTGGAATGGATGTGAGGCTGGCTGGTTTAATGGATTTGACTTAAGGGGAGTGGAAGACCATGGGGGGCATGGCCGACCATCATTGAGAATGATTCTCCCACCCCATGCTGCCATGTGTTAGCCATATATTAGACAGTCAATCATCTCCATAAATATGTTTTCATGAAATTATGAATAGATTATATAATTTTGCTGTAGAGATAAATGTCTCATCACCGTTTTATCCTAAACCTGGTTCAGCCCATATAAAAGTGAACCGGTTAACATAAAATTTAGACTGAAAAATTCTCAAGTACAAAAGCGTTGAGTGGTGTTGACACCACTCAACGCCGTATTGAGTGGTGTTGACACCACGCAATGCCACCAGCACTCTTAAGTCAAGGCGTTGAGTGGTGTTGACACCACTCAACGTTGCCAGAAATCTTAAGTCAAGGCGTTGATTGGTGTCGACACCAATCAACGCCGCGTTGAGTGGTATTGACACCACTCAATGCCACCAGCAAACTTAAGTCAAGGCGTTGAGTGGTGTCGACATCACTAAATGCTGCGTTGAGTGGTGTTGACAGCACTCAATGCGCCAGCAATCTTAAGTCAAGGCATTGAGTGGTTTCAACACCACTCAATGATGCGTTGAGTGGTGTTGACACCACTCAACGCCTCCAGCATCCCGCAATGTCTAAGTACAAAGGAGTAAAGACCACTCAACGCCACGTTGAGTGGTGTCGAGTTCACTCGACGTTTCATCAAATGGCGTCGAGATCACTCGACGCCTAAAGTTTCCCGAGTATTTTCCAAGTTAAATTTGTCGATTGGCATCGTGTTCACTCGACCCACTCGACGTTTCCAAGCTTGAGTCAATTTTATTGACTCAAAATGTGTTCAAGGGGCCTAACATGAAATGGTATGTTACAACAGGTATGATGCTAAATAGAATAAATAGTTTACAATTGATATTGTTTGTTATTATTATGATAGACTAGGTCATGCCATAACTGACTATCTTATTAAAAGAAAATGAGAAAATAAGATTTGATGAGAAAAGACCTCACAAGGGCAAGACACCTGAGAAGAGCTTTATTGCCAAGAAGCCAAAAATCTTGAGTGATAGTAACTCAAGCTCATCTGAATTAGAAGTGGAAGCTTGTATTATGCTCATAATATTATTAGAAGAATAGTGGTATGTTGACTATCTTGCTGCCAAGTTGTGCATAAGGGCATCACTAACACTATCATACAGTGAGTTAGAAGAAGAGATCAGTTGTAGACCGATGACAATAAATGATGAAGAGAACTAGGATGATTCTCATCCTGATAAGATATGCATTAATGTCCCCATATCTAAATTTAGATCTGATTCTGAGATTGATGCTAAGTCAGAAGGAAACTCATTTGATGATGAGAGTGATTCTAAGCTAATAGATTAATACAATGATCTAGTAAATATGTACGGTGCTATCTTGAAAGCTCTAAAGAAAATTAAAGCACAGGAAAAGTCTCAGGCTAAGGAAATTAAAATTCGCAAGCCCTTCAGATCTTAAGTCAGTATAAAAACATCTGAAATAACCTATAAGAATCTTGAGTTGGATGATCTCAAGAAGAAGCTTGAAGCTCAATAAGGAACTTTGAACCAAAAAGAAAAAGCTATCAAGGCTCGGGAGAAGAATCTCCATAATGAAAGGAAGCTTGTGGCTAACTTTTACAAATGACAAACAGTGCTGAAATAATTGTCAATTTTTGTACCATATTAAGGTGGTGTAGGATATACTAAGGTGTCAGAAAAGAAAAAGTTTTCCAAAGATATAACAATTTTTCAAAAATTTATATTACCTTCCAATAGATATGATCATGATCTAACCAATATATTTCTCTCTAATGAGTGATCTACTAGTGGACAAAGCCACATAACTCAATGAATAATGCAGACATTGGACTGAGTGTATTCAAGTCCCCCATGAGGAAATCTAGATGAAAGAGCATGAATAATTTGTATTTGGCTCTACAACACCAATAACCAAAAGAAAGGGAAAGGCTATTCCTCAAAGGCTTGTCCCTAAAATGAAACATATGACTATACAGCCAATATTACACCATATAAATAGCCACAAGATTAATCTATGAAATGCTTAAAATGCAAAAAAATTTACTCTTCTGATCATTAGCATTCCCACCCTACTCAGAAGGTGACTTAGAAGAAGAGGTATAATAAATTATAATGCTGGTGTTGTGGAAAAATTAACCACTTTTGCCATAACTATTGGTTAAATCCAATAGTGCCTAGGGTAATGAATATAAACCTTGCAAATTATGTAATTGTTAAATATCTTGTAATTATTTATAACAGGATCCAAGGAACCAAGCCTATTTGTGTTCCTAAGGTGACCTAATTTATTTTCGTAGATATGTCCAGAGACCAACAAAATGTCAATATGGTATTTGGACAGTGGATGTTCCAAACACATGACAAGAACAAGATGCCTATTAAAGAACTTAAACTCTGTGGAGGATGGAGCAAAAGTAAATTTTGGTGGATCTGACAGAGGCATTATAAAATTCTATGATATGATCACAAATGACATAGTCTCAATTACAAAAGTGGCTTATGTGGAAGGGTTGCAACACAATCTAATAAGCATATGTCAACTTTATGATTTAGGATGTTATTGAGTTCCATAAGGATAAGTGTCTGATAAAAAACTTTATAGATCTTGAAATAGTAATATCAGGTATTAAGAGTGTAAATGTTTATTTTAGATTTCTTATGATCAGATTCTTCTTCACCTGTGCGTCTTGTAGAAAATGAGAGAGACACTCTTTGCATGCAATGGCACATGAGACTTTCTTATATGAACTACAAGATAATTTATAAACTATTTTCAAAAGATTATTTAGAAATGAACCTAACCTCAAATGCATTAAAAAGGGTATTCGTCATACCTACAAGATGGGCAAGTAAACAGGGGCCACCTTTAAGAGCATAGTATCTAAAGATTCTGAAATGTGCTTATACTTATTACACATGGATTTATTTGGTCATATGCCAATTCATAGTTAAGGAAGGAAGTTATACACTTTTTTGATACTAGATGACTTATCTAGGTTTGCATGGGTATTCTTCCTTAGAGAAAATCTGATACCCTAGAAACCTTTGTGTCTTTTATCAGGCAAGTTCAGAATGAAAAGAATTATACATTGGTTAAAATTAGGAATGACCATGAGATAAAATTTTAGTCTGAGGCTTGACATAATTTTGCAAGGGACAAGAAATCTTTCAGGAAATCTCTTCTCCAAGAACCCCACAGTAAAATGGAGTTGCTGAGAGAAAAAACATGACTCTCAAAGAAGCTGACAAAAAATACTAAATATCTCTTCACTACTAGAATATTTCTGGGCTGAAGTTATCAACACTAACTGCCATGTGCAGAATAGATATTTTATCACCAAGAATCATAAAAAGTCTCCTTATGAAATAATGAAAGGTAGAAAATCAAATCTAATATACTTGAGGATCTGTGAAAGACAATACTTTATACTAAACAATACTAAGTCCTATTTAACAAAATTTGCTAAAACATATTTTGAGAAAATTTTTATTAGATATAGTAATCATAACAAGACATATAAAATATTTAATAAAAAGACTCAAGTTGCTAAAAAATCTATTAAAGTTGTATTTGATAAGACAAGTATGATTCATGAAGGCTTGTCTAATGCTTCTAGTATTGTAGAAACAAATATAAAGCTAAAAGACTTAAGCCTATAAGAATAAACATCTCTAATCATGATCATTGAAGATCGAGATCAAATTTAAGGTGAATATCAAGAGATAGTCCAAGAAACTCAGGTAGCTGAAATAAAAAAAATCTAGATGTTCTAAGAAGACTACCACTGGCTTGGAGTCACTATAAGGACCACCCAAGCATTAAAATCATTAGAGATATAAGCCAATGAGTAAGGACATGAAAAAAAACTTAAAATGAGGACTTATATCTAATCTTTCTATCTCAAGTAGAACCAAAGAGATTTGAAGATGCCAATTCAGACCCATCTTGGATCATGACTATGCAAGAAGAACTAAATCAATTCAAAAAATGCAAAGTATAGAAGCTAGTTCCAAGTCTCAAGCAACAAAATATTATTAGGACTAAGTAGGTCTAATGAATAATCTAGATGAAAATGGTGTCATCATCAAGAACAAAGCAAGGCTGGTTGCAAAGGGTTAAAAAGAATAAGGGATTGACTTTGATCAAACCTTTTCAGTAGTAGCCAGACTTGAAGCAATAAGGTTGTTTCTAACATATGCCACTCATAAAGGCTTCAGGTATATCAAATAGATATGAAGTCAGCTTTTATAAATCAAGATCTCAAAAAAAATTATATGTAAAGCAGACTCCAAGTTTTGTTGTACCTAACCTAAGTAATCATGTTTATTTCATAAGAAAAAAATTATATGGGTTAAAACAAGCACCTAGGGCTTGATATGAAACTCTATGTAGCTTTCTCATTGAAAATAAGCTTTTTAGGGGAAAGGTAGATAAGACATTATTTCTAAGGGAAGTAAGTAGCAAGGATCTATTGGTTCAAATATATTTTGATGACATAATATTTGGATCTACTGATGGCCACCTATGAAAAAAGTTTGCCAACTTAATATAAGCGAATTTTTAAATAAGAAACATGAGGGAGAATACTTCTTAGTCCTCCAACTGAAACCATCTGAAGATGGAATTTTCATCTCCCAAGTCAAGTTAACTAAGGAGTTGATAAAGAAGTTTGGAATGGAGAGTGCCTCCACTATAAGAACTCCCATGGGATCTGATGTATCACTGGAAAAGGATGGGAATGGGAAACCTTTTGATGAAACCATGTACATATGTATCATTGGTTTCCTACTATACCTAACTGCTAGTAGGCCTAATATTATCTTCTCTACATGTGTCTATGCCAGATATCAAGCAAACCTTAAGGAATAACACCAATCTTCTGTAAATAGAATATTGAGATACCTTAACGGTAATCCAATCTTGGCCTATAGTGTTAGATCATGCATTCCACATTCTTTAGCTTGAGAATAAAAAATCCCACAATGTATTTGATCATGTTAATTTATATTATGCAGAAACAACATTTATAATTCCCCTATGTGTGATGCGGAGAAAAGTAGAAAATATCTAAAATTAGAGATACCAGGGAGATAATAACTAACACTATTGTTAGATTGGATGACAGTAGACTAATGACAGATCAGGAGCAGACTAACGACAAGTGGTTTTTATGATGTGTTGGCGCTAATTTCGGTAATATCAATATCATATAGGGATATGGATACAATCTATCATGTTCCACATGATCCACGCCACGATACTCACAATCCACTAATATCGATGGGCGATATCAATATCGTGAGCAGTAGTATGATGATCGATTATGATCACTGCTTTATCTACCATTATCTCCACCTCATTGGTCACATTAGATCAAGACATGCTTCTGTCAGGTGATATCGATATTGTCGGCATTACCTCCCGACGTATATTTAAAGCAGAGTTCTCAGTGTCCATGGTTATAACTTTAGAATCCACAACTCCTACCTTTTGTAAGAGCCTCCATCAGTGATTTCCAGAGCACTCCTAACACCATCCTTATAGACCAAGAGTGAAAAGGAGATTTTTGCATGCTTCAACTCCGACGATATACATGACGACCTTTCATCTCCTTTAGTGCTCTTCAATTTAAGGATTCTTTAATTTCAATTTTTAATTATATTCTTTCATTTTTTTTCATTATTAACGGTAGAGAATTCGCCGCCTTGTGTGTGACGACTAGGACTTTTATGGTTTAGGGGGTAATTTGTCGTCTTGTGTATTGCGACTAAGTCGAGATGTAGATCTAGGGGGAGGACAGAAGCCGTATCTAGGGAAAGATAGTTAATACAAGGTCAGTCCTTGAGAGAACGACTGGAAATGAAATAAAAAGGAAATTTTCTTTTAAGCCTCAATTTTAAGCTCTACTGAAATCAAAGTATTTTATATTCATTTTTGAGAAATAAAATCAATGTTTCAACTTTTCTAAATTTCTAAGAGTTTGTTACATTCAAGCATTTGTAAGAAAAAGAAGTTTGGCAAATTTTTTGAGATGTTTCAATTTCTAAACAATAATGTCGGGGTAACTTATATCGCTGGTAGTAGCAATCAATACTAAAATTTCCTCTCTTAGCATTAATTTTTGGAAATATTTCAAAACTTAATTATCATCATAAAGGACCTTTATTCACCTCGACCCCTTTAAGGGCACCATAAGATCTAACATATGGTACCCTAAATACAGACTTTGCAGGTTATGAGGAAGATAGAAAACCACATCATGCACCTGTCAAATCTTGGAGAAGAGGCTAATTTCTTGGAGAGACAAGATATAGACAACTGTATCCATTTCAACTGCAAAATCAGAGTATATATAAGTTGGAAGTTATTGTGTATAACTCCTTTGAATACAACACTAGCTAGAGGATTACAATATCCAGATAAGTAAAATAACAATGTACTGTGACTCATCAAGTGCAGTCTTAATTGCTAAGAACCTTATGTTTCATAGCAGGACGAAGCATATTAAGATTAGGTATCACTTCATTAGGAATTATGTTGAGAAGTTATCTATCTTGAGTATGTCCCCACTGATAGACAAATGACGGATACCTCATGAAGAAGCTAAATTTAATTTCTTTAAATTTGAATTAGTAATGCTTGACTTAGAATAGGATTAGTGCTAAACAAATATAAATTCTCTCTATCATGTTCATACCTGCCAAATATTGTGTTCTAGGATGCTTGCTAATAATGTATATATGAAATATCATAGAAAATTATAAGAAACAACTCAGAAAACCCGACAGTATCGTCATGATGACTTGACAACATGTTGTTTATATTGTTATGACATCACGATGATATGGCATTAACAAATAGTCAATCAAGTATATTGTATCTCATCATCACAACCATTGAATCTGGGATCAATTTCTTAATGTTACACACCCAAGCACGTGCTTTTTTACATTCCAAAATAGAGTATATAAATAAGTCAAATGCTCAAACCTAGGTACAAACTATATTTGCCCTAAGTCATCGCGACGAGCTCATCCTTCGCAAGCATACATGATGACATAGCTCAGCAATCTCTCAACTCACTGAAGAATGGCTCCAAAGAAAAGTGAGGATTCCTTTAATATTGGTTGTGATTAAGAAATGGATTCATACTTGCAAGTGAGGAGATCAAAGCTAATATTGGCCTACTAAGAGTTGTGGGATTGGAATATGTGCATTTAGAACCCACAGTTATAATAAGCAGGGAGGTACTAGAATTGTTTTTCAAATGCGAGAGTGAGTTGTTTCGGGAAGGCCATTAAAGCCAAGATTGTTGCTACTAAATTAATGGTCAATGCTAAGAGCATGGATATGGTATTATGATGGAGACGACGGCCCCCAACATGTGAAAGATGATGAAGGCTTGCTCGCGGAGGATCCTTCTCCGTCTCCAACAAAATATTTGCGTCTCCATGGTGATCATGTGGAGCGTTGCTACAACCTTCGCCCACGGCGCAAGAACCCCTAATATTATATAGTTGAATAATTTTAGTATTATTTGAATTTATTATGTTATTTATTTTGAGCATTTTATCATTTCATTCTGGGTTTGAAAACATTAGAGTTTATTTTTTAATGTTGGGCTGCATGTAGCCAAAGTATGATGTAAGCCTATATATAGGCATGTAATGTTTTCATTTGATGGAAGTTGAATGAGAATTTGAAACCCTAACTCCTAAAGAATTTTCCCCTCCTCCTCTAATAAATTTCGGCCATCACCAAACCCTAGCCTCCTCCCTCTCCTTAGCCGCCAACCACCACCCTTCCCCCTCTCTACCTCATGGCCAACACCTCCCCTCTTCGAGAAATCGCCTCCTCCTCCAAACCCGGGCCACCACTTCACCACCCAAAACCAGCCGGCCTCCCAACTACCCAAACCGACCAACCATCTTCCCCCACAAAACCGATCAGCCTCTTCAAGGAGAAAATCTGCCCCCCCTTCTTTCTTAGTGGTTAGGCCAAGGTGTTTGCAACAAGCTTTCGTGGATCTCTGTCAAGGAGTGAAGCCAAGAAGGAGGACGTGTTTCCTCTCCCTCCAGTGTAACTCCAGCGGAACCGCGGAAGAGTGATTCAAGTTAGATAATCAGAATCATATATTCCGGTTTGGGTAACGAAAATCTCTACCTTTGTGTGATTCCTTCCCTAGATAATTTTGTAGTGGAAATTCTTGGCGTTGAATTTAGAATCATTGAATAATCTCTACCTTTGTGTTCGATTGTTTTTTTTGTGTTCATCTTAATTGAATTAATTTTCGAAAAGGTTTGGCGAACCTCATAACTTTTTGTTGGGAGAGATCTACCTTTTTCGAATCGTACTTTTAGTAGATCTCTTTTGGTACAACCTTCGCTCGATCGGACCGGGTGGGTCCTTTTAGATGGAAAGGATATTGGCCTATCACCTCTATTCGATCCTTAATAGTTTGGATACCCATACATTAGCATTAAAGTGATAATATTGCTTGGAGTGTGCGTGGTGAAGAAATTTGTGTGAGTGAAAAATCCACTCCGCCTAAGGATCCTTCGGTCCCCTCTAATTATACAATTGTCCCAGTCGAAAAGAAAGCGTTAAGTCTGATAAGTAAGAAGGAATTTGCACTTAATACCTTTATGGATGGTGTCATATATGCGTTAGTTTGTTTGCAAGTTAAGGAAGATGCGTTGTCATTTGAGAGTTTACCACCGGCGTTGAGGAAGCTCTTGGAAGAGTTTAAGGATGTGTATCCGAACGACCTACTATCCGAGTTAACCCCCATGCGGGACATCCAACATGCGATAGATTTCATCCTAGGTTCCTCTTTGCCCAACCTTCCTCACTATAGGTTAAATCATTCCGCACACTTAGAATTACAAACCCAATTTTCAGATTTATTACAAAAGGGCTTCATTCGTCATATCAAGAGTCCATGTGTTGTACCCGCCTTACTTGCTCCCAAGAAAGACGATACTTGGAGGATGTGTGTGGATAGTAGAGCCATTAATAAAATTACTGTTAAATATCACTTTCCCATCCCTCGCTTGGACGATTTATTAGACATGTTAGCGGGTGCCACAATTTTCTGGAAATTGGATCTTAGGAGTGGCTACCATCAGCTCCGAATTAGGGAAGGTGATGAGTGGAAGACTGCTTTTAAATCTAAGGAAGGGCTCTATGAGTTATTAGTTTTGCCATTTGTGCTTTCCAATTCCCCGAGCACATTTTCTAGGATGATGACCCACGACTTCCAACCTTATATGGGAAAATTCATAGTAGTGTACTTTGATGATATTCTTATTTTTAGTACTTCTACGAGCAATCATGAGTCACATTTGAAGATTATCCTTACCACGTTGAGGTCGGAAATATTATTCCATAATATTAAAAAGTGTACTTTTCATGTGTCGTTTGTAGAGTTCCTTGGTTATATAGTGAGTTCGGAGGGCATACATGTAGACCCTAAGAAGGTCCAGGCCATTAAGGACTAGCCGGAGCCCGCCAATATTCGGGATGTTCGGCGTTTTCACGGTCTAACTACATTTTATTGCCGATTTATTAGAGAATTTAGTAGTATCATGGCCCCCATTACAGAATGCACGAAAAAGGGTGATTTTACTTGGACAAAATCGGCCGCTAAAGCTTTTCAAATAATTAAATCACGCATGTCAGAAGATCCCCTTTTGAGATTACCAGATTTTACTAAGGTTTTTGAGTTATCTTGTGACGCGTCTGGAGTTGGTATTGGTGGTGTATTGAGTCAGGATGGTCACCCTATTGGATACTTCAGTGAGAAACTCGCGGGACCAAAATTGAATTATTCTAATTATGATCGAGAGTTTTATGCGGTTATTAGATGCCTCCAACATTGGCGGCATTACTTACATCCTAAGGAATTTGTTATTTTATCCGATCATAAAGCTTTGAGATTTATTAACTCCCAAACTAAAGTGAGCCCAAGACATGCCAAATGGGTCTCCTATCTTCAGGAGTACACATTTATCATAAAACACCTTAAGGGAACTCTCAATCGTGTAGCCGATGCTCTTAGTCGTGTATCTTTATTATTATCTAGGCTAGAAGTAAAGGTGATTGGGTTCTATAGAATTAAAGATGAGTATGTCCATTATCCGGATTTCAAGGAAATCTATCTATCCACTCAAGACAACTCGCCCACGACCATTTCGTCCTTTTATATTCATGACGGTTATGTAATACCCCCATCCGTCACATGACATATAACAGAAGGTCCAGCAGGAACCCGACGTTATATACCACAGATAGTCGGAAGGGTTACATAAGAATATTCAAACTATCCAATTAAGACTACTTGTCCTACACAGAGCATTCTAGCGGAAGCTTTTAAAGTTGAAAGAACCCAAAACTTGAATCCATTAAACATGAATGTCAACAACCACACTACTGGAATGAAAACCAAATACACTGAAAGGGTACATGACCTTATGGCCTTACAATAGTTCACTGAATAAATAGTGTTTTCCATACATCAGCACGCAGGCCGGCCACACATGATAAAAGTAAAGTGCAACTATTCGCTTTGGCCTTCAAGGGCCAGCACATCAACATGGGCTCCAGCCCGCTATTTGGTACTCGGCTCCGCAGCACCTGCAAGCACAATTCCACCGCACGGTGGCACACAAACAACGGTCAGCCAAAAACCAACCAAATTATAACGACCCCGCCCCTTACTCGGGACGGCGGTGCTCTTTCCATGCATAGCATTAGTCCAGTAAAACAATGAAGCGCAACTATACTACGCCACAGGTGTAGGTCGCACGGCCAAACACCCCGTGCACTCAGGGCACATTAACGGTGAATCCTGACACTTCAGCGTCTTCACCACCATCCCAAAGATGGCAACCATGTGAGCATTTAGCCTTTCTGACCACCGTCTAAGGCTCTCGACTATGCCAACGGCCAGTCCCCTTTTCGGGTCTCTCGCACCGAACCACATAGCCCAGGTCCGATTCCACTTGCCCGTTGCTCACGCCGCCTAGTCAATTTAAGTCCTACGCGCAGGCCAAGCTTCTCTCGGATCCCAAATTTTACAAACAATCACATAACCCAGTTATGTTCAAGGCCGGTTCCCTAACCGCCATGTTAGCAGAACAACGATTCCGTTCAGTTTTCCGGGTGCGCCTTGGAGCTAACCTCCAAGTATCCCTGCTGCAATCTACAGCGTAGAAACCCGAAAACCCAAAGCATGGAGTCTTCTCCGGCAAAACATATCAAATGCAACATCACCGATCCAGACAATACACGTCCGGGTAGGCTTCAAACACAATGCCTATGCCCGTACTTACGATTCCAGACTCTATATGCAACATAAGGGGGACTATTAACATCAACCCCAAGGAACACCACACACTCACCGCACACTCGCGGTAGCGGGATTCCCTATGCAGAAAGGAAGAGATTCACATGCTCAAGTAGAGAATCGTTACCATTGTAGTCCGCTTTGGCGCCATGGAAAAACTACACGGATGGAAGTCTTCGCAACGAACTTTCCTCCACTGATTCGCTCTCAGATCTCTAAAAAGTGCTCCGATGCTCCGCCGGCAGCCGGAATCCCTTCCTTCTTCCTCCTCTTTCCAACTCCTTGAGAGAGAGAATGGTTGGAGAGAAATGAAGGATTAACTCCCCTATTCCTGGCCTTAACAGAGAAGGAAACCATCTGGGCCGTTGGATCCTATTTAGAGAAAACGAATGGCTCAGATCCGCTCAAAAATCTCCAAACATGTGCCAAACACGGCTTGTCACTCGGCCCTGTCCCCGGCCATATGTGTAAGACCCCCCCTCCCCGGATCCCAAAACACGGCACGAAGGGGGAGTCTTATGCCCGGAACAGCCGCCTTACGGTAGCATTAGCACACGGGCTAACCTGTACCACAAGACGCCTATTCCGCCGGCTACAACAATATCAATATATCATGCCAACCCAACCAAAATAAAGCAAAAGAAGTCAAATCCACACTAAGTTATAATGTCCAAATACATCAATAAAGAGAAGCTAAAACATGCTTCTACCATATATCAGAGTACAGCTAAACATTGCCCAAACGGGCTACATCAGAGTAATCAAAACTAACATCAGTAACTGACGGTATCGACGGCACCGTCACCTCAGGCCCTGTCGTCCTGGCCTGGCTGTCCTGCTGCGCAGTCTGCGGCTGCTCCACCTGCGGCGTGACCTCCTAAAAAGGAAGACGTAGCAACCGTTAGTCGAAACGACTAAGTGGTTTCACATCCGCTCCCCGGCGACTCCTCGGCACCGGGCGGAGAAAAGGAACAAGAGTATAGTATATAACAAGTAAGCAAGTAAAGGAAGTACAAGCAAGTGGCTGTAGTGTAAGAGTAACAGCATCATAGTCAGCATATATGAAAGAACTACACTAAACTAGCAAGTATAAGTAACAGCAGGAAAGTAACTTAACTTATAAGAATGCCCATACAAACTTATAAGTTAAGGATCGGGTTACATAAAAGTAACTCATCGTATAAGAGTGCCCATACAAACTTATATGATGAGGATCTTGTTGTGCAATGTTATGAAATGCTATGAATGCTATGCAATGACTCACCCATGCACACCCATGCAATTGTTATGTCGACACAGACTATAGTTCCCACTTTTCGAGCAGGTAGCTAACCTCTCAGGCATCAGCCGCCGTGGCCAGGCGGTGACAGTAGAACGGGCACTTCTACTACTAGGCGGGTATCACACTACTTCACCTAGGCCTCCGTACGCCTCAACGCTAAGAACACAACAGCGGAGCCCATGCGTACTATGGCGCAGCGGGGTCTTGGGTAGATGTGCACCAAGAACACAGCACGAACTGGCCTTGCGTGACCCGGAAGGGGCCTCGGAAGAAAGCACGAGGACACAGCCCAACCGTTCACATGGCCGGAGGGGCCTCAGGATGTGAACACCGAGGACACAGCCCAAACCGACCAAGTCTAACTGCCAACTCCCGTCGGTGTGACGACTGACGAGCCCGTAGACCTGCCACACTATCCTTAACCCAGGATTACGACACCGCGTGTCGACTCACACCACATGCACATACCACATCAACGTATCATGGAAGGGGCCTCGGAAGTAAACACGAGGACACAGCCCAACCATCCATCCACACCTTAACTCAACACAACCAAAACAAGTGACGGTCAACACCGCACTTACATCCCTTCACAATACTACCCGTAGGGAGACGACTCTCTAAGTATTGGACTACAAGATTCATTTCATTAATCAAACATGTCCATAATCATAATCTATTCATCTATATGACTTTCCAAATGATGACAATGTAATATAAACATGATACGCATATAAAATTTATCTCATTTTCATTTGATAATGTCATAATTTAAACATGAAGTGCACAATACCAATCTTTCAATTCCTACCAATTCGATTCGTATAAATAAGATTATTTCACAATTTGATAATATGAAATCTGATTAATAAGCAACTTCAATCATGCAACAATTGATTAATCATAAGGGTTCATCCAAGGCAAGTATCATGCATTATTAATTCCACCGAATCAGACTTCATCTTTCATTAAGCCCAGAATTTAGGCGCAGGTTGAATCTGGACAGCAACTTCGACCGGAGATTCCCGAGGCTACAGGAATCTGGTGAAGTCATGTAACCCCTCGATGGAAAGTTATTTCCATGGACTACATCTTTCATATTCAGAGCTCAACCCAGATTTGACATTATCCTATTTGAAATCGGACTTGAAGTCCGCTGCGTACAGAACACAGTTTCTGCATACAGGATTTATTGAACATTTTAGTTTAGACTTTCCCGTGGCTACAGACTTCGCCGGAAGTCGTACAACCATTCGTTGGAAAGGTATTTTCAAGGGCTTCAACTTTCGTGTTAAGCCAAAAGCCCAGATCTGGCCATAGCATACTTAAAAATGGCCACGAAGTTTGCTGCGCGCAGAATACAGATTCTGCACGCATCTTAAGGCGGAATGAACGGCATCGGTTCATCTTCCTCCTCAATGTGATCATCCCAAATCATTCCAGAAAACCTCCTCCCTTATTCACCCTCAAGAGGCCAAAACCCTTCACGAAACCATCCCTTATCATCACATTGAAGAAGGGCGTGGTTGAAGAGATCTAAAACCTAAGACACAAGTCTTAGCATGACCTTTCCTAGAAAACTCCTCCTCACCATCAAGACTCTCTTGAGTCGATGTCTCTCCTAGGAAAATAACTATAGATCTAGCACCAAGGGAGAGGGTAGGAAACTCACATTGGCTCCAGCGGTACCACCATTTCTAGCCATGGATCTCGTAGTTCTCCTTGGCGGCACCTCCTCTTTCACGGCGATGGCGGATCTCCTTTGGTAAAACTTGCTTTTGCAGTTTTTCCTCTCACAGGAGTTCTCACTGGAATTAGGGGATGAAAAGAGCATGAAAACGGCTAGGGTTTTCTGTCCCCTATATAAATAAAATGTGACACGGGTAGGGACACGGCCGTGTCCTTACCCGTGTCCTGCCTGGCGAAGCGGCAACGACAGTTTCCATGTCGGTTCAATACTTGACACGGGTAGGGACACGCCCGTGTCCCGACCCGTGTCCCTATGACACGGCCGTGTGCTTGGCCGTGTCCTTGGACGTGTACTTCTCGGGTTGCATCTCGACACTTCTCGTCGAGCTCAACTCGACGCACACGGGTAGGGACACGGTCGTGTCACTACCCGTGTCACTTGGTGTCGACACAGCTCGACGATCTCGACACGGGTCGTCGAGCTCAACTCGACGCACACGGGTAGGCACACGGCCGTGTCCCTACCCGTGTCCCTTGGTGTCGACACAGCTCGACGATCTCGACACGGGTCGTCGAGCTCAACTCGACGCACACGGGTAGGCACACGGCCGTGTCCCTACCCGTGTCCCTTGGTGTCGACACAGCTCGACGATCTCGACACAGCTCGTCGAGCTCAACTCAACGCACACGGGTAGGGACACGGCCGTGTCACTACCCGTGTCACTTGGTGTCGACACAGCTCGACGATCTCGACACGGGTCGTCGAGCTCAACTCGACGCACACGGGTAGGCACACGGCCGTGTCCCTACCCGTGTCCCTTGGTGTCGACACAGCTCGACGATCTCGACACGGGTCGTCGAGCTCAACTCGACGCACACGGGTAGGCACACGGCCGTGTCCCTACCCGTGTCCCTTGGTGTCGACACAGCTCGACGATCTCGACACAGCTCGTCGAGCTCAACTCGACGCACACGGGTAGGCACACGGCCGTGTCCCTACCCGTGTTACTTCCTTTTTACACTGATTCTCCATTTCCCCACAAGTGCAGTCCAATTCCCTGCACTCTCAGGACTCAAGTCAGCACTCCTGACTCAAAACACACACACTAGGGGCCTAGAGCGATTCGGGACGTTACAAATCCTATAAACAAAATAAAAGATTTCGTCCCCGAAATCAGGCTTAGGCTGTGGGGAGGAAAGCATGACAGGAAATTTAACACTTGCTTTTAAATAAAATTACCTTGAGCAAACAACTCCGGGTAGCGTTGCTGCATTAAATCCAATGGCTCCCATGTGTACTCCTCCTTCCCATGATTCAACCATAGCACCTTTACTAAGGGAACACTTTTGCGGCGCAAAGTCCTTGTCTCGCTGTCAACAATCCGGACCGGCTCTAGTCGCACAGACCATTCTGATGCCACTGCACCATCAGTAGTGGGAATATACTGGTCGGGCCGCAACAGTGCTTTTCGAAGCGACGACACATGGAACACGTCGTGGAGATTTTCTAGTTCTGGTGGTAACTCCAACCGATAGGCCAACGGGCCAATTCTTTCCAATATAGTATAAGGCCCAACATACCTTGGGCTGAGCTTTTTCACTCCCCGCACCCGTGACACTCCATGCATCGGCCGAATCTTAAGGAACACTTTTTCGCCCACCTGGAACTCCACCATCCGGTGCTTTTTGTTGTAATATTTCGCCTGTCGACTTTGAGCCTCCAACATGCGATCCCGTATCAATCTGACCGCCGCATCAGTATCATCTATGTATTCGTTTCCCAATGCCTTCGGATCTTCATCTTGCACCCAAGACAAGGGAGTCCTGCACCTTCTTCCGTAAAGGGCTTCATGGGGCGCCATGCCGATGCTCGCCTGATGGCTATTATTATAGGAGAGTTCCACCAGGGGCAAGAGTCTTTCCCATGGCTCTCCTCTGTCCAGCACGCATAACCTCAATAAATCTTCCAGTGTCCTGATGGTCCTTTCAGACTGCCCGTCAGTCTGTGGATGAAATGCGGTACTAAAGGTCAGGCGTGAGCCCAAATACGCCTGTACTGCCTTCCACTCATTGGATGTAAACCGACCATCCCTATCCGAAACAATTGTCTTGGGCACGCCATGATACCGTACAAATTGCTCCACAAAAAGGCGTACCAAAACATCCACGTGTGCTTCCTTCTTCATTGGAATGAACCGGGCCACCTTTGTTAGTCGATCCACAATAACCCACACCGAATCATTCCCGGCCAACACATGGTCTTCCGCAGTCCGGCATACATCTTAGCAATACCCGGATGCACTGAATATTGAGAGGAATGCGCCTCTCTCAATATATCTTCCCGAATTTTGCCGCCCTTGGGAATATAAAGTCGGCCACGAAAATAAACGAGGCCGTCTTTGAGTGTGTACTCATCGGTGGTCCCATCTTCAATTGCCTTGATTGCCGGGGCCAAGGCCGCATCCATTCCTTGCTCCACCCGAATCCGGTCTCGGATATCACAAACTATGCTCATGTTGGCCAAATACTCCGCATACTCTGCCGAAGGATCCTTGAATACTAGAGTAATTTCCATCTCCTCGATCATCCGAGCCAACTCCATACTCATCAGCCGAGACTCTGGGCTAGAGCGTGGCACTTTTCTACTCAAGGCATCGGCTACCGAGTTCGCTTTCCCGGGGTGGTAGTTCATGGTGAACTCGTAGTCGCATAGAAATTCCAACCACCGCCGTTGTCTCAGGTTCAACTCCTTCTGAGTGTGAACATACTTCAAGTTTTGTGATCGGAAAAGATCTCGCAGTGCACGCCATATAAATAATGCCTCCAGACTTTCAAAGCGAACACCACTGCTCCCAACTCCAAATCATGAACCGGGTAATTGATTTCATGTTTCTTTAACTGCCTTGAAGCATAAGCGATCACATGTCCGTGCTGCATCAGCACCGCTCCCATCCCTTGATATGATGCGTCCGTGTAAACTTGGAATCCTTCCTTCCCAGACGGAAGTGCAAGGATGGGGGCGGAGGTAAGCCTATCTTTCAATTCTTGAAATGCCTCTTCACATTGAGGTGTCCACTCAAATGACACACCCTTCTTCGTCAAGGAGGTAAGAGGAAGGGCAATCTTGGAAAAACCTTTCACGAACTTGCGGTAGTAGCCAGCAAGTCCAAGAAAGCTTCGTACATCAGCCGCCGACTTCAAGGGCGACCACTCCTTCACGGCCCGCACCTTTGCTGGATCTACTGCTAACCCTGCTCCACTGATCACATGCCCCAAGAAGGCAACCTCCTTAAGCCAGAATTCACACTTGCTAAACTTGGCATACAAGGCATGCTCCTTCAATTTCTTCAAAACCAAGGTCAGGTGCTCGACATGCTCCTCCTCCGTCTTTGAGTAGACCAAGATGTCGTCGATGAAAACAATGACGAAGATGTCCAAATACGGTCCGAACACCTTGTTCATCAAACTCATGAAGACCGAAGGGGCATTTGTGAGCCCAAACGGCATTACTGTGAACTCATACAAACCATATCTCGAACTGAATGCTGTTTTCTGAATGTCCCCCTCATGTATCCTCAACTGATAGTATCCGGAGCGCAAATCCAATTTAGAAAACCAATGTGCTCCCACTAGTTGATCGAACAACTCATCGATCCGCGGTAGTGGATAAGTGTTCCGCACCGTCAACCGATTGAGTTCCCGATAATCTATGCACAATCGCAGTGTTCCATCCTTCTTCTTCACGAACAGCACATGGGCTCCCCATGGTGATGAACTGGGGCGAACGAACCCTGAATCCACCAGTTCTTGCAATTGAACTCTAAACTCCGCGAGTTCTTTCAGAGCCATTCTGTACGGAGCCTTGGATACAGGCTTGGCACCTGGTACTAGATTGATCTGGAAGTCAACTTCTCTATGCGGAGGTAATCTTGGTAGCTTCTCAGGAAATACCTCAGGAAAATCCCGCACTACCCGTACATCCTTTAATTCCAACGCTGCTTCCTTCAACTCGAACCAGATCATGAAGACCTCATCCCCCTTCATATGAGCTTTTACAGCCTGAATAGAAGATAATATCATACGTGGCGCGAAGCCAATACCTTGGAAGATGACGTCAGAGTCTCCATGCCTCAAATAGATCCGCTTCTCCGCGCAGTCGATCCTCGCGAAGTGCCAGTCCAGCCATGCCATGCCCAAAATGATGTCAAACTCCGGCATTCTCAGAACCGTGGCCGGCGTATCAAAGGCCTTCCCATCAATAAATAACTCCAACTCGCACTTGGCGGTCGCGATCATCTCTGAGCCGTCCGGAAGGCGTACACGTCGAGCTATGCCAGTGAAGTACTGTACATCCCCCATGTCTTTTATGAAATCCTCGGACACAAAGGAGTGTGAGGCACCGGTATCGAATAGAGTGTAGGCCGGTTTCTCACTAACCATTACGCCTTAGTATCAAGATTGTGAATGCTCAAGCCAGATTCCTAGAAAAACTTAGGCAGACTAAGGACGAATGCTTAATTTCTTCCTCGTAGTCCTCGTCTTTGAGCTGGGTCCCGCTTCAATCACTCCTTCAGCGAGTCTCTTAACGCTTGTCTGAACACCCAAAAGACCCGCTCCCAACCACTTTACCATATCCATTATCTCCACCAAGCACAAATCTCCTATAAACAAAAGTGGTTGCCCTAGGGAATCTGCCATGTCTATTTTATCCGTTAGATTCAAAATCTGCTATAAACAAAAGTGCTTGCCCTAGGGGATCTCGCAAGACTTTATACCATAGTTTTACATACTTGGGGTCGTCCAAACTTGGAAGATCGACGTATAAAGGTATGTACCTAAGGTCAGGTTGGCTAATCGTAGGGTCAAAGTTAGACAAACTTAATGTGAATTACATATGGGCACACCACTGCTTCCGCTAAGTCAGTTTGTCCCCAAACTGACTAACCAAACGGGGGTGGCACCATTGTTGAATGACTTCTTAGTTGAGGATCGTGGCAAACTGATACCATTTGTAAGACCCCCCCTCCCCGGATCCCAAAACACGGCACGAAGGGGGAGTCTTATGCCCGGAACAGCCGCCTTGCGGTAGCATTAGCACACGGGCTAACCTGTACCACAAGACGCCTATTCCGCCGGCTACAACAATATCAATATATCATGCCAACCCAACCAAAATAAAGCAAAAGAAGTCAAATCCACACTAAGTTATAATGTCCAAATACATCAATAAAGAGAAGCTAAAACATGCTTCTACCATATATCAGAGTACAGCTAAACATTGCCCAAACGGGCTACATCAGAGTAATCAAAACTAACATCAGTAACTGACGGTATCGACGACACCGTCACCTCAGGCCCTGTCGTCCTGGCCTGGCTGTCCTGCTGCGCAGTCTGCGGCTGCTCCACCTGCGGCGTGACCTCCTAAAAAGGAAGACGTAGCAACCGTTAGTCGAAACGACTAAGTGGTTTCACATCCGCTCCCCCGGCGACTCCTCGGCACCGGGCGGAGAAAAGGAACAAGAGTATAGTATATAACAAGTAAGCAAGTAAAGGAAGTACAAGCAAGTGGCTGTAGTGTAAGAGTAACAGCATCATAGTCAGCATATATGAAAATACTACACTAAACTAGCAAGTATAAGTAACAGCAGGAAAGTAACTTAACTTATAAGAATGCACATACAAACTTATAAGTTAAGGATCGGGTTACATAAAAGTAACTCATCGTATAAGAGTGCCCATACAAACTTATACGATGAGGATCTTATTGTGCAATGTTATGAAATGCTATGAATGCTATGCAATGACTCACCCATGCACACCCATGCAATTGCTATGTCGACACAGACTATAGTTCCCACTTTTCGAGCAGGTAGCTAACCTCTCAGGCATCAGCCGCCGTGGCCAGGCGGTGACAGTAGAACGGGCACTTCTACTACTAGGCAGGTATCACACTACTTCACCTAGGCCTCCGTACGCCTCAACGCTAAGAACACAACAGCGGAGCCCATGCGTACTATGGCCCAGCGGGGTCTTGGGTAGATGTGCACCAAGAACACAGCCCGAACTGGCCTTGCGTCACCCGGAAGGGGCCTCGGAAGAAAGCACGAGGACACAGCCCAACCGTTCACATGGCCGGAGGGGCCTCAGGACGTGAACACCGAGGACACAGCCCAAACCGACCAAGTCTAACTGCCAACTCACGTCGGTGTGACGACTGGCGAGCCCGTAGTCCTGCCACACTATCCTTAACCCAGGATTACGACACCGCGTGTCGACTCACACCACATGCACATACCACATCAACGTATCATGGAAGGGGCCTCGGAAGTAAACACGAGGACACAGCCCAACCATCCATCCACACCTTAACTCAACACAACCAAAACAAGTGACGGTCAACACCGCACTTACATCCCTTCACAATACTACCCGTAGGGAGACGACTCTCTAAGTATTGGACTACAAGATTCATTTCATTAATCAAACATGTCCATAATCATAATCTATTCATCTATATGACTTTCCAAATGATGACAATGTAATATAAACATGATACGCATATAAAATCTATCTCATTTTCATTTGATAATGTCATAATTTAAACATGAAGTGCACAATACCAATCTTTCAATTCCTACCAATTCGATTCGTATAAATAAGATTATTTCACAATTTGATAATATGAAATCTGATTAATAAGCAACTTCAATCATGCAACAATTGATTAATCATAAGGGTTCATCCAAGGCAAGTATCATGCATTATTAATTCCACCGAATCAGACTTCATCTTTCATTAAGCCCAGAATTTAGGCGCAGGTTGAATCTGGACAGCAACTTCGACCGGAGATTCCCGAGGCTACAGGAATCTGGTGAAGTTATGTAACCCCTCGATGGAAAGGTATTTCCATGGACTACATCTTTCATATTCAGAGCTCAACCCAGATTTGAAATTATCCTATTTGAAATCGGACTTGAAGTCCGCTGCGTACAGAACACAGTTTCTGCATACAGGATTTATTGAACATTTTCGTTTAGACTTTCCCGTGGCTACAGACTTCGCCGGAAGTCGTGCAACCATTCGTTGGAAAGGTATTTTCAAGGGCTTCAACTTTCGTGTTAAGCCGAAAGCCCAGATCTGGTCATAGCATACTTAAAAATGGCCACGAAGTTTGCTGCGCGCATAATACAGATTCTGCACGCATCTTAAGGCGGAATGAACGGCATCGGTTCATCTTCCTCCTCAATGTGATCATCCCAAATCATTCCAGAAAACCTCCTCCCTTATTCACCCTCAAGAGGCCAAAACCCTTCACGAAACCATCCCTTATCATCACATTGAAGAAGGGCGTGGTTGAAGAGATCTAAAACCTAAGACACAAGTCTTAGCATGACCTTTCCTAGAAAACTCCTCCTCACCATCAAGACTCTCTTGAGTCGATGTCTCTCCTAGGAAAATAACTATAGATCTAGCACCAAGGGAGAGGGTAGGAAACTCACATTGGCTCCAGCGGTACCACCATTTCTAGCCATGGATCTCGTAGTTCTCCTTGGCGGCACCTCCTCTTTCACGGCGATGGCGGATCTCCTTTGGTAAAACTTGCTTTTGCAGTTTTCCCTCTCACAGGAGTTCTCACAGGAATTAGGGGATGAAAAGAGCATGAAAACGGCTAGGGTTTTCTGTCCCCTATATAAATAAAATGTGACACGGGTAGGGACACGACCGTGTCCTTACCCGTGTCCTGCCTGGCGAAGCGGCAACGACAGTTTCCATGTCGGTTCAATACTTGACACGGGTAGGGACACGCCCGTGTCCCGACCCGTGTCCCTATGACACGGCCGTGTGCTTGGCCGTGTCCTTGGACGTGTACTTCTCGGGTTGCATCTCGACACTTCTCGTCGAGCTCAACTCGACGCACACGGGTAGGGACACGGCCGTGTCACTACCCGTGTCACTTGGTGTCGACACAGCTCGACGATCTCGACACGGGTCGTCGAGCTCAACTCGACGCACACGGGTAGGCACACGGCCGTGTCCCTACCCGTGTCCCTTGGTGTCGACACAGCTCGACGATCTCGACACGGGTCGTCGAGCTCAACTCGACGCACACGGGTAGGCACACGACTGTGTCCCTACCCGTGTCCCTTGGTGTCGACACAGCTCGACGATCTCGACACAGCTCGTCGAGCTCAACTCGACGCACACGGGTAGGGACACGGCCGTGTCACTACCCGTGTCACTTGGTGTCGACACAGCTCGACGATCTCGACACGGGTCGTCGAGCTCAACTCGACGCACACGGGTAGGCACACGGCCGTGTCCCTACCCGTGTCCCTTGGTGTCGACACAGCTCGACGATCTCGACACGGGTCGTCGAGCTCAACTCGACGCACACGGGTAGGCACACGGCCGTGTCCCTACCCGTGTCCCTTGGTGTCGACACAGCTCGACTGTAAGACCCCATTTTTTTTTCTTTCTCGCCATCGGGGTCTTATGCCCAGAACCGCCGCTTTGCGGTGACCCTTCACGCCTTGAAGCGACATCACCACAAAACGCCGTTTCTGCCGGCCAATTCGATCGCAGCATAGTAACAAAATTAGAGTAACATCATGCGCAGCACAACTCTAAGTAAAAGTCCACAGAAATATCACATCAAGTAAAAATATCTCCACGATGGGAGAGTCCACAAAACCAAGCACTGTAAATAAGGGCTTATGCCCGATACATCAATTCCTCACTACAAGATCTCTCATGAGGAAATAAAATAAAAACTACTAGAGTAAGGGCCTCACGGTCCCGGCTGTCTGAACTCCTGTGCTAGACTGCCCTATCTCCAAGCGTGTCAACCTCTGGGGCTGCTCCTCCAGTTTGGGCTCCGCGATCCCCTAAATGATGTGGTTCGAAAACCGTTAGTCTAAAAGACTAAGTCCTATCATCCCCCACCCCTTCCCCCGTGGCTCCTAGGCACCGAGCGGAGAGGAAGAAAGGGAGGACTTGAAAGTGGAGAGTATATCAAATGCAGGTGACGGTGGACTTAAATCTAGCAATTTATATAGTAACTAATCATATATGTAAACAAGTAAAGTAAAGTGACCTTAACTTATATGGGTACATATAAGCAAGGGGTCTTTTGCAAGGCTCCCATCGTATAAAGAGTCCCATACCAATTTATACGTTGGGGTGTCGGTTATTAACAGCAATATATTTATATGTAAAGAAAATTAACCTTAATTTATAAACTTGCCCACACAAGCTTATAGACCAAGGGGTCGTTTTGCAGGGCCTAATGTATAAGTGTCCCATACCACTTATATTTTAGGTGTCGAAGGTTAAATGAATCGCTTATGCTATGACATGCAAGTGAGTATGATGGATCAAGCAAGTGCAACACACACACCCGACTCTGTGCACACAGACCTTTAGTTCCCCCTTTCTGGAGCCTCACCTCCCAGGATACCTCCGTAGTGGCAGACGGAAGCGGTGGGTTGGGCCTCGCCCACCTCTAAACCAGTATAGCACTACTGGTCAGACCTATCGTACGCCTCAACGCTGGTGCACAAGCGGACTCCTGCGTACTCTTGCCGGCTGGCGCACCGGACTTCTATTGGCGAAGTGCTATCACAACACTTGCCGAGTCAACGGATTGGTGTCTGTGCTAAGATCCTCCAATACCGGAGACCCACCACCTTAATATCATTCCATTTTATGCACATGCAAGTTTAGCGTAATCAAAACCCGAGCCGAATCTCCCGGACCAACACGTCCGTCACAAACAATCGAGCCGAAGCTCCCCGGACCAACATCCCGTGCCATCAGTGTCTGTGAAATGTGCAACCCTAATTACTAAGTTACTCTTTTCAGCTTGTTAAACAATTTACGTTAACCCAGGACTGCCCCCGGTATTCCCTGTGAAGGGCTCTCAAGGGGCACTAGGAACTGTGTTGGGATTACGCCCAGCGTTCCCTTTCGCAAGGTACTTATTTTATTATTGGTTGATTCCCTTACCCATTATTTTCTCATGTTTCGATATGCTAATCCTAGGGTGATTTGACTCCAACTCTCCTTGGGTAGGACGATCTTTCGTCGGACCCGAACGCCTTTAAACCCTAGACAAAACCACTCCCTACTCACTCATCTTCCAAAGATGCAGCCCATTCCACTTGTTCTTGCAGCAAACCATCAAGACCCATCATACGTGCCCTAATTCACATCCAAATGAAATCCTGCAGTTTTGCTATATGCAGACCACTTAAGCTACATGATGTACTCAATAGGTGATACTCTAAATTCTCCTCCAATAACTCTACAAATTTTACCAGAGGTCTATTATGATAAATATAGTCTAAATTCAGAAAATTATATTTTTCCTAATTAATCTACTATTTATTGAATTTTCCTCAACAGCTAGGCCACAGTCAATTTGAACATGAACCATATGATTTGCTAAGGTAATGGCCTCCTAAAATTTTTATCCACTAAATAACAGAGAAATATTATTGGTTGCCAATGTTCATAATTTTCCATATAGTTCTTGACCTCTAAACGATTTATTGAAAATAATTCCCAAGATCAAATATAATGAAGGAAGTGCCACAAATATGTCTCCAATAATTATGTAAAAATTACTAGGGCTTCATAAGGAACTAGAAACATCATGATGAAGAAATTAAAATTTTTCAGACCATCTAAATGTCATTATTAAATTTACCAAAGTTCCATAGAATTAAATAATTAAAGAAGCAACTACTAAATATAATTCTTCAAAAATTTCATAAGAATTTACAGAGATGGGTACCATTATTACAAGCCCCTTTGCTAAGTTTCATCAGATTTAATCAAGTATATTTATCTCCAAAAATTCCTAAGTGGAAATTGTAAAACATGACTTTGTGAATAAAGTACCAAACCTATTCATCCAAAAATTATTATAAAATTTCCAGAGATGTAAATACCCTAAACAACTACCCATTCAAAAACTCAGCCCTTTTCAGAAGGTTTTGGTATTAGAACTTATGATTTCAAAGCTAGTGCCCTAAACTAGGGTTATAGATTTAAGGGGTTTAAATTCTTCCAAATGCCCTAAAATTTTAACCACAGGACCATAGTAACCCTATGGACATCTGTCCCAAGTTTCAAGCCCATCCAAGGTCTTTTGACCCCAAATTCCTCAAACCCTAGAAATTTACCCTAAAGGGCCTACCCTAAAATTCTAGGGCTACCCTAGTCCAAACCACTCCAAACTTCATAAGTGAGTGTAACAAGTCAAAGTATATCAGTGGCCAAAATTTCAGCCTCTGATGAGGGAATTTGGCCACTCAACCATCAAATAGTGGTTTTTGACCAAAATACCCTTATAGGGTCATATATAGGGTGGGTAAATTACCTATCCTAAACATCTCCAAATGAGCTAAAGTTTTAACCCTATACCTATCATGACATCTAAGGCCACCCACCAAAATTTGGGGGAGTTTTAAATTAATTAGGTCACATAATTAAATTAATCATGATTTATTAAATTTTTCTAAAAACTATAGAAAAATGTTCTCCAAAAATTCTAAATTTTGGACAGGTTCTAGATATGCCTAAGACCTTCTCACTGCCCAAATTTCAACTTGTTTGGACAAGGAATGAAGTGTGGGCACCAAAATTAATTTCTGTTTAGGTCTAGGTATAGGTCCTACCAAAAAGGGTACCCTGGTCTAACCAGTGGCCAAAAAGGGTCCAAACAATTTTTGCTACAAACTAGACACCCTAAGCTACAATTTTCATGTTGGGCAGATTTCCATTCAGGGTCCCTAAGTATTTTTAAAAATTAAATACATTAAATACAATCAGTGTGACAGAAATGAAATGTTTCTTATTTAATTCCTATAGTATCTAATCTGATGCCGCACGAATCTTGGCGCAGATCGACGGCATCTGGTCATCGTCCCCGATGAGCCAACGGCCAGGATTGCTCCTTCCTGCGCCGACTTCAAACGTCTGCCGCCGGCCACCCAGTCCCTTCCCCGGCCGGCCACCGCCACCATCACCTCCGTTGAGGTGGTGGCTATCGCCAGACGGCGGCACAGCCGCCGGAGGGGCGGATTCCGGCGATCCAACCAAGAATTTTCTCGGCCGAAAGCCATGAATTTTCTGAATTGGATCGGGCTCAATTGAGCCCGAACCTCAGCCCTAATGGAACCTAAGATCTACCCATGAGAAAAGAGGAGGAGGAGGACCTTGTTGGCGGCCTGGAGACGAGCGGATCTGCGGGTTGACATGGTGGTGGCGCCGCCGATCGGATTTCTGCAACCTCCCAGTAAACTCGCCGGATTTCTTCAGTTAAGGATTGGGAAATCCTCCCCCAAGCTCACTGGTGGTGTTTAAATCATCAGAGGGGGAGAAGAATGGGAGAAACTGCCATGGCCATCATGGCCATTAAAGGCTTGTCTCGGCCATGATGGTGGAGGCTGTAACCGCCCCTTGACAGCCAGGAAAACGGCTGGAAACTCCTCCCCTTCACTGGAGGAGATGAATGCTGCCATCAATGGGGACCATTGGCCTTTCCTTGGCCAATCTCCTCCTTCAACTCTCTTCCCCTTTTTCTCTCTCCTCCATTAGTGTGGGATGAAGCTTTCTCTCTCTTTCCTAGTCACCAAAACTGACCATGCTGACTCCCCAGCCTATTGGCAGCCCTTTCCACCCATAATATTTCATTATGTTGTGGTTAACTCAAAAGGAAAAGGGGTTGAGCTTGGGTTGACTCATTTAGGCTAATTTGACCTAACTCTAGCATAGAGTTGACCTTGGTCAACATGACCATTTGAGTTGACCCCAATGGGTCCTTGGTGACCTATTGGACTCCCTTAAGGTCTAGGAAGACTTGGGTAAGGTTGGTTGGGCATCTTGGGGGTCACATGCCCCTTGGTAAGGGCACTTTGATCATTTTAGGGCCAGAGTTGACTTGGGTCAACAAAACCATTTGGGTTGACCCTATTGGGTCCTTGGTGACCCATTGGCCTCCCCTAAGGTCTAGAAGGGTTATGTAGGGTTACCCTGCACTTTGGAGGTCACATACCCTTGGTAAGGGTACTTTGACCAGATTAGGAGCTTGAGTTGACTTGGGTCAACCTGGCCTCTAGGGCTGACCCCAATGTGTCCTTAGAGACCCATTGACCTCACTTTAGGGTTAGGAGGGCATAGGTGGGGTCCTCTAGGTTAGGAGTAGGTCAATTGGCCCTATGTAGGCTAGTTTGACCCATTTAGGGCTAGGGTTGACCTTGGTCAATTGAGCCTCTTTGTTTGACCCCAATGGGTCCTTATGGCTCTAATGGGCCTCCCAAGGCATTAGGGGTGTTGTGGTTGGGTTTTGGGGTCAAGGTGTAGCCCATGGTCATCCTACACCATGGTTCAGAGTTCCACTATTTGCAGACCATGGTGATCCCCCACCTTCCTGTCCCCTATCTCTTGACCCATTACTGGCTTCCTAGGGTTTGTCATGACCTAGTCATGGCCAAAACCATTCTTAGGGGTCTAGTTGGAAATGGGATGTTACAAATCCCAATAAACAAAACAAAGATTTCGTCCCCGAAATCAAAGTTGAGTCTACGGGACTTACTACCGAAGAAAAGAACCTTGTAACATCCCAGCATGGCGGCTTGTTTGCTAAAATTGGTTTAAAGGGAAACCTAGATCTATGTCCATTTCGCCCAGTCGGCAGACCAAGATCCCAATAAACAAGGATAAGCCCCCAATAAACAAAAGATAAGCCTCTATCTGCCTAGAGCAGCCCTTAGTAAATTAAAGCAGGAGAATAAATTAACATCTTGAGGGGTCTGAGAGGTATACCTGACTGAATAGCTCTGGATATTTCTGTTGCATCAGATCCTGCGGCTCCCAAGTATGCTCCTCTTGGCCATGGTTCCTCCACAGAACCTTGACTAAGGGAATCTTTTTGCGTCGCAGGATCCGTACCCTTTATCATCGATCCGCACCGGCTCCAAGTGAACAGATCGGTCCGAAGCTACCGGCCCTTCGGTGGTCGTAATCCGCTGCTCCGGGCGTAGTAGAGCCCTTCTCAGCGAGGATATGTGGAAAACATCATGCAGAGCTGCCAGCTCTGGTGGCAACTCCAGCCTGTAAGCCAGGACCCCTACCCGCTCCAGGATCCTGTAAGGGCCCATGTACCTGGGGCTGAGCTTCTTCCTTCGGCCACGCATCCGAGAAACTCCATGCATAGGCCGGATCTTCAAAAACACTCGGTCCCCGACCTGAAATTCCACCTGACGATGGCGGGCGTCATAATACTTGGCCTGCCTGCTCTGTGCCTCTAACATCCTGTCCCTGATCAACCTCACCTGAGCCTCGGTGTCTTCAACAAAATCCGATCCCAAAGCCTTCGGGTCCTCGTCCTGAATCCAAGAGAGTGGGGTTCTACATTTCCGTCCATATAGAGCCTCGTAGGGGGCCATGCCTATGCTGGCCTGATGACTGTTGTTGTACGAGAATTCCACCATCGGTAACATCTTTTCCCAAGGCTCTCCTCGGTCTAGGATGCATAGACGTAGCAGGTCTTCCAGTGTCCGGTTTGTGCGCTCTGTCTGCCCATCCGTCTGAGGGTGGAAGGCGGTGCTAAAAGTCAGTCGAGTGCCCAAGTATGCCTGAACCGACCGCCATTCCCTGGATGTAAACCGACCGTCCCGATCTGACACGATCGTCCTGGGTACTCCATGATAGCGGATGTACTGCTCCACAAACTTCCGAACCAGAACCCCCACTGAATCGTCCTTCCTGACTGGTATAAATCTAGCCACCTTCGTCAATCGATCTACGATGACCCATATCGAATCATTTCCCGCTCGTGATCGGGGGAGACCATGAATAAAATCCATCGCAATATCCTCAAGCTTCCATTCTGGCACTGGAAGAGGTTGCAACAATCCCGCGGGGTTTCTGCATTCCGCCTTCACCAACTGGCAGGCTTCGCAATGGGTCACGAAGTGCGTAATATCCCTCTTCATTCCTGGCCAGAACATCATCCTCTTCAGATCGGCCATCATCTTGGTGATTCCCGGGTGTATCGAATACCTACTGCAATGTGCTTCCGCCATGATATCCTCCCGGATCTGACCTCCTGCGGGTATATAAATCCTTCCTCTGAAGTACAATAGCCCATCCTTCAGAGTATAATCCCCTGTCGAACCCTCCTCCAAGGTTCGAAATATCGGTTCCGTCCGTGGGTCTGTCTTCTGCCCTTCCCTGATGCGGTCCCGGATATCATCAATAGCGATCATCGACGCCAGATACTCCATGTATAATTCTGGATCGTCCTCGGATACTAGGGATATCTGCATGTCCCTGAAAGACCGGACCAGCTCCATAGACATAAGCTGAGGTCCCTTCCCTGAAGCATTTCCTCTCCGGCTCAACGCATCTGCCACCACGTTCGCCTTCCCGGGGTGGTAGTGCATAGTATACTCATAATCTGTCAGGAACTCCACCCAACGCCTTTGTCTGATGTTGAGGTCCTTTTGCGTGTCCACGTATCTCAGGTTCTGGTGGTCGGAGAAGATGTCGCAATGAACCCCGTACAGATAGTGCCGCCAAATCTTCAAGGCGAAGATTACTGCGCCCATCTCCAGATCGTGGACCGGGTAATTTTTCTCGTGGATCTTCAACTGTCGAGAGGCATAAGCTATCACATGCCCGTTCTGCATCAGAACGGCACCCATCCCTTGGTAGGAGGCGTCGGTATACACCTGGAATCCCTCCCTTCCTGACGGAATAGCGAGGATGGGAGCCGAAGTGAGCCGACTCTTCAGCTCCACGAAGGCTGCCTCGCACTGTGGTGTCCAAACAAAAGGGGATTCCTTCTTCGTCAGAGTCGTAAGAGGGAGCGCGATCCGGGAGAATCCCTCTACAAACTTCCGGTAGTACCCGGCAAGTCCCAAGAAGCTCCGTACATCTGTCTCCGTCTTCAATGGTGGCCAATCCTGAACGGCCCGAATCTTGGCCGGGTCTACCGCCAACCCAGCCCCACTGACGATATGGCCCAAGAAGGCCACCTCCTTTAGCCAAAACTGGCATTTGCTGAATTTTGCGTACAGCTGATGCTCCCGTAACCTCTCCAATGTCAAGGTCAGGTGTCGTGCGTGCTCCCCTTCCGTCTTTGAGTAGACAAGGATGTCGTCAATAAAGATGATGAGGAATACGTCCAAATATTCCTTGAACACCCTGTTCATAAGGCTCGTAAATGCTGATGGTGCATTCGTGAGCCCGAACGGCATCACTGTGAACTCGAACAGTCCGTATCGGCTACTGAAAGCGGTCTTCGGAATGTCCTCTTCTCGGATCCGCAGCTGATAATAGCCTGACCTTAAGTCAAGTTTCGAGAAGAAATGTGCTCCCTCCAGCTGATCGAACAACTCATCGATTCGTGGGAGTGGGTAGGTATTCCGAACCGTGAGTCTATTCAGCGCTCGATAGTCTATGCATAGGCGGAGACTTCCGTCCTTCTTCTTGACAAACAGAACCGGGGCTCCCCACGGTGAAGAACTTGGCCGGACGAACCCTGCCTCTACAAGTTCCTGCAGCTGACTCCGGAACTCCGCCAACTCCCTCGGGGCCATCCGGTAAGGGGCCCTAGACGCCGGCCTGGCTCCGGGCACTAACTCTATCTGAAAATCCTGCTCTCGACACGGAGGTAGTCCTGGCAATTTCTCTGGGAAGACGTCGACGAAGTCCCTGCACCACTGGGATGTCTGTCATGGCCCCCTTGGCCTCCTCTATCTCAAACAGAATCTGGTAAACCTCCTCCCCCTGTAGGTGGGCCTTAACGGCCTGTACTGAAGATAAAAGCACACAAGAGGTGGATCTTATACCTTCGATGACAATAAACGAGTCTCCATGCCTCACTGTGATCTTCTTCGCTTGGCAATCAATCTGGGCATGGTTCCAGTGCAACCATGTCATGCCCAGGATCAACTCGAAGATTGGCATTCTAAGAATCGTTGCCGCCACTTCGAATGGCTTCCCGCCAATCTCCGCCTCCATGTTGCAGTGGGCAGAGGTGAATAGTTCCGATCCATCAGGTAAGCGCACCCTCCTCGTCAGGCCTGTGAACCGTTCTACGCCTTCTAGCCCTTCCACGAAAGCCTCTGATACGAACGAGTGCGAAGCACCCGTGTCGAACAATGTGTAGGCGGGTTTGCCGCTGACGAAGACTATACCTGGATCGGTTAAACGTCTTAGGATTCTGTAACTAGTTTCTTCCTATTTAATCATTTTTTTTTTTGAAAAGTTCTAGAAATTTACAGCAGAGATAATGGAATTTTTTTTTTTATTTAAATGATTTTTAAAAAAAAAAACTCTTGTCATACCTGTTATGACTTGCTCCGGGTTTCGAGGCTGTGCCAGATCCAAGGCATACGCCTGCTCCCTTTCCGGTCTACGATCGCCACCTGGGTATCCACGTCCTCGGCCACGACCCCGGCCTCCGAAGTATGGCGCTGGTGGGGCAGCCTGTGGTGCTGGTGGGGGTGCCCTCCCCATGGGACAGTTCCTCCTAATGTGCCCCACCTGGTGACAATCGAAGCACACTGGCGGTTGATACGCCATTCCCCCGGGTCTCTGTTCGTCCCGCCTCTGAACTGGTGGTGGAGCCATCAACACTGGTCTTCCTATCTCCTGTCTCGCCTCCTGATGAGGCTGGTCTTCTACCCTTCTTCCATCTGTGATGCGGCCCCGCCGCTGATCATTTCGGGCTCCCCGGCTCTGGTCTTCATTTGGCCGCTTCCGGCCCCGGAGTAGTAAGCCAATCCGCCTCGATTCTTTTTGCCATCTCCAAAATCCGGGAGATGGGCCCGTCAGATACAAATAGTAAGGACTCCCTCAGCTCCTCCCGCAGGCCCTTGTAGAACCTCTTCGTATACCCAGCTTCGTCCAACTGATATGAGTCTGCAAACCGGGCTAAATGATCAAACTCTCGGTGGTACTCCACCACCGTCTTGCTCCCTTGCCTCAACTGCAAAAACCTGTCCTCCAGCTCATCTCTGGCTGATTGCGGAACAAAGTGCTCCAATAGAGCGCCCTTGAATTCCTCCCAAGCTATCTCCGCAGCCGTCCTGTCAGCAAAAATCGTATCTAGGGAAGTCTTCCACCACCTCTTAGCATGAGATTCCAAGCAAGACACGACCAAGGGCACCCTTTCCTCCCACGGGCACTTGATTCCAGTCAACATCTCGTACATGATATCTAGCCACTCCTCTGTCCGGACGGCAGACTCAGTCCCACAGTAGGATGGGGGAGCGAGTCCTCGAAAGATACTCAGCCAGTTGACGCTCGGGTTTGGCTGCGGAGCCAGAACCTGTTGAGCCCTGAAAGCATCCAAAATGGCTGTCAACGTCTGTCCCACCTCCGACTGTAGGAAAGGAGTAGGGACCGGGGGAGGTGGTGCAACGTCCGGAGTCCGCTGGGCCCCGCCTTGTGGTGTGGGCTGAGCTGGAGGCTGCGAAACAAACTATATTAGTGGGTAATCAGCTCAATTATATGCAAAGTGGACTATTTTACAAGTGATTCCTCCTTAGGGTCTCACCACTGCTTCCGCTGCTAGTTTGTCCGCAAACTAAGCTCGCGCGGGGGTGGACCAGGGGTTGTGGACTGTTACTTGTCGATCGAGGTTTGCTCTGATACCACTTGTAAGACCCCATTTTTTTTTCTTTCTCGCCATCGGGGTCTTATGCCCAGAACCGCCGCTTTGCGGTGACCCTTCACGCCTTGAAGCGACATCACCACAAAACGCCGTTTCTGCCGGCCAATTCGATCGCAGCATAGTAACAAAATTAGAGTAACATCATGCGCAGCACAACTCTAAGTAAAAGTCCACAGAAATATCACATCAAGTAAAAATATCTCCACGATGGGAGAGTCCACAAAACCAAGCACTGTAAATAAGGGCTTATGCCCGATACATCAATTCCTCACTACAAGATCTCTCATGAGGAAATAAAATAAAAACTACTAGAGTAAGGGCCTCACGGTCCCGGCTGTCTGAACTCCTGTGCTAGACTGCCCTATCTCCAAGCGTGTCAACCTCTGGGGCTGCTCCTCCAGTCTGGGCTCCGCGATCCCCTAAATGATGTGGTTCGAAAACCGTTAGTCTAAAAGACTAAGTCCTATCATCCCCCACCCCTTCCCCCGTGGCTCCTAGGCACCGAGCGGAGAGGAAGAAAGGGAGGACTTGAAAGTGGAGAGTATATCAAATGCAGGTGACGGTGGACTTAAATCTAGCAATTTATATAGTAACTAATCATATATGTAAACAAGTAAAGTAAAGTGACCTTAACTTATATGGGTACATATAAGCAAGGGGTCTTTTGCAAGGCTCCCATCGTATAAAGAGTCCCATACCAATTTATACGTTGGGGTGTCGGTTATTAACAGCAATATATTTATATGTAAAGAAAATTAACCTTAATTTATAAACTTGCCCACATAAGCTTATAGACCAAGGGGTCGTTTTGCAGGGCCTAATGTATAAGTGTCCCATACCACTTATATTTTAGGTGTCGAAGGTTAAATGAATCGCTTATGCTATGACATGCAAGTGGGTATGATGGATCAAGCAAGTGCAACACACACACCCGACTCTGTGCACACAGACCTTTAGTTCCCCCTTTCTGGAGCCTCACCTCCCAGGATACCTCCGTAGTGGCAGACGGAAGCGGTGGGTTGGGCCTCGCCCACCTCTAAACCAGTATAGCACTACTGGTCAGACCTATCGTACGCCTCAACGCTGGTGCACAAGCGGACTCCTGCGTACTCTTGCCGGCTGGCGCACCGGACTTCTGTTGGCGAAGTGCTATCACAACACTTGCCGAGTCAACGGATTGGTGTCTGTGCTAAGATCCTCCAATACCGGAGACCCACCACCTTAATATCATTCCTTTTATGCACATGCAAGTTTAGCGTAATCAAAACCCGAGCCGAATCTCCCCGGACCAACACGTCCGTCACAAACAATCGAGCCGAAGCTCCCCGGACCAACATCCCGTGCCATCAGTGTCTGTGAAATGTGCAACCCTAATTACTAAGTTACTCTTTTCAGCTTGTTAAACAATTTACGTTAACCCAGGACTGCCCCCGGTATTCCCTGTGAAGGGCTCTCAAGGGGCACTAGGAACTGTGTTGGGATTACGCCCAGCGTTCCCTTTCGCAAGGTACTTATTTTATTATTGGTTGATTCCCTTACCCATTATTTTCTCATGTTTCGATATGCTAATCCTAGGGTGATTTGACTCCAACTCTCCTTGGGTAGGACGATCTTTCGTCGGACCCGAACGCCTTTAAACCCTAGACAAAACCACTCCCTACTCACTCATCTTCCAAAGATGCAGCCCATTCCACTTGTTCTTGCAGCAAACCATCAAGACCCATCATACGTGCCCTAATTCACATCCAAATGAAATCCTGCAGTTTTGCTATATGCAGACCACTTAAGCTACATGATGTACTCAATAGGTGATACTCTAAATTCTCCTCCAATAACTCTACAAATTTTACCAGAGGTCTATTATGATAAATATAGTCTAAATTCAGAAAATTATATTTTTCCTAATTAATCTACTATTTATTGAATTTTCCTCAACAGCTAGGCCACAGTCAATTTGAACATGAACCATATGATTTGCTAAGGTAATGGCCTCCTAAAATTTTTATCCACTAAATAACAGAGAAATATTATTGGTTGCCAATGTTCATAATTTTCCAT
The DNA here is from genome assembly GCA_039583875.1 of Platanthera guangdongensis. Classification (NCBI taxonomy): domain Eukaryota; kingdom Viridiplantae; phylum Streptophyta; class Magnoliopsida; order Asparagales; family Orchidaceae; genus Platanthera; species Platanthera guangdongensis. The sequence continues at coordinate 23,662,354 of CM077155.1, read as the reverse complement.
ATAGTTCTTGACCTCTAAAAGATTTATTGAAAATAATTCCCAAGATCAAATATAATGAAGGAAGTGCCACAAATATGTCTCCAATAATTATGTAAAAATTACTAGGGCTTCATAAGGAACTAGAAACATCATGATGAAGAAATTAAAATTTTTCAGACCATCTAAATGTCATTATTAAATTTACCAAAGTTCCATAGAATTAAATAATTAAAGAAGCAACTACTAAATATAATTCTTCAAAAATTTCATAAGAATTTACAGAGATGGGTACCATTATTACAAGCCCCTTTGCTAAGTTTCATCAGATTTAATCAAGTATATTTATCTCCAAAAAATTCCTAAGTGGAAATTGTAAAATATGACTTTGTGAATAAAGTACCAAACCTATTCATCCAAAATTTATTATAAAATTTCCAGAGATGTAAATACCCTAAACAACTACCCATTCAAAAACTCAGCCCTTTTCAGAAGGTTTTGGTATTAGAACTTATGATTTCAAAGCTAGTGCCCTAAACTAGGGTTATAGATTTAAGGGGTTTAAATTCTTCCAAATGCCCTAAAATTTTAACCACAGGACCATAGTAACCCTATGGACATCTGTCCCAAGTTTCAAGCCCATCCAAGGTCTTTTGACCCCAAATTCCTCAAACCCTAGAAATTTACCCTAAAGGGCCTACCCTAAAATTCTAGGGCTACCCTAGTCCAAACCACTCCAAACTTCATAAGTGAGTGTAACAAGTCAAAGTATATCAGTGGCCAAAATTTCAGCCTCTGATGAGGGAATTTGGCCACTCAACCATCAAATAGTGGTTTTTGACCAAAATACCCTTATAGGGTCATATATAGGGTGGGTAAATTACCTATCCTAAACATCTCCAAATGAGCTAAAGTTTTAACCCTATACCTATCATGACATCTAAGGCCACCCACCAAAATTTGGGGAGTTTTAAATTAATTAGGTCACATAATTAAATTAATCATGATTTATTAAATTGTTCTAAAAACTATAGAAAACTGTTCTCCAAAAATTCTGAATTTTGGACAGGTTCTAGATATGCCTAGACCTTCTCACTGCCCAAATTTCAACTTGTTTGGACAAGGAATGAAGTGTGGGCACCAAAATTAATTTCTGTTTAGGTCTAGGTATAGGTCCTACCAAAAAGGGTACCCTGGTCTAACCAGTGGCCAAAAAGGGTCCAAACAATTTTTGCTACAAACTAGACACCCTAAGATACAATTTTCATGTTGGGCAGATTTCCATTCAGGGTCCCTACGTATTTTTAAAAATTAAATACATTAAATACAATCAGTGTGACAGAAATGAAATGTTTCTTATTTAATTCCTATAGTATCTAATCTGATGCCGCACGAATCTTGGCGCAGATCGACGGCATCTGGTCATCGTCCCCGATGAGCCAACGGCCAGGATTGCTCCTTCCTGTGCCGACTTCAAACGTCTGCCGCCGGCCACCCAGTCCCTTCCCCGGCCGGCCACCGCCACCATCACCTCCGTTGAGGTGGCGGCTATCGCCAGACGGCGGCACAGCCGCCGGAGGGGCGGATTCCGGCGATCCAACCAAGAATTTTCTCGGCCGAAAGCCATGAATTTTCTGAATTGGATCGGGCTCAATTGAGCCCGAACCTCAGCCCTAATGGAACCTAAGATCTACCCATGAGAAAAGAGGAGGAGGAGGACCTTGTTGGCGGCCTGGAGACGAGCGGATCTGCGGGTTGACATGGTGGTGGCGCCGCCGATCGGATTTCTGCAACCTCCCAGTAAACTCGCCGGATTTCTTCAGTTAAGGATTGGGAAATCCTCCCCCAAGCTCACTGGTGGTGTTTAAATCATCAGAGGGGGAGAAGAATGGAGAAACTGCCATGGCCATCATGGCCATTAAAGGCTTGTCTCGGCCATGATGGTGGAGGCTGTAACCGCCCCTTGACAGCCAGGAAAACGGCTGGAAACTCCTCCCCTTCACTGGAGGAGGTGAATGCTGCCATCAATGGGGACCATTGGCCTTTCCTTGGCCAATCTCCTCCTTCAACTCTCTTCCCCTTTTTCTCTCTCCTCCATTAGTGTGGGATGAAGCTTTCTCTCTCTTTCCTAGTCACCAAACTGACCATGCTGACTCCCCAGCCTATTGGCAGCCCTTTCCACCCATAATATTTCATTATGTTGTGGTTAACTCAAAAGGAAAAGGGGTTGAGCTTGGGTTGACTCATTTAGGCTAATTTGACCTAACTCTAGCATAGAGTTGACCTTGGTCAACATGACCATTTGAGTTGACCCCAATGGGTCCTTGGTGACCTATTGGACTCCCTTAAGGTCTAGGAAGACTTGGGTAAGGTTGGTTGGGCATCTTGGGGGTCACATGCCCTTGGTAAGGGCACTTTGATCATTTTAGGGCCAGAGTTGACTTGGGTCAACAAAACCATTTGGGTTGACCCTATTGGGTCCTTGGTGACCCATTGGCCTCCCCTAAGGTCTAGGAAGGGTTATGTAGGGTTACCCTGCACTTTGGAGGTCACATACCCTTGGTAAGGGTACTTTGACCAGATTAGGAGCTTGAGTTGACTTGGGTCAACCTGGCCTCTAGGGCTGACCCCAATGTGTCCTTAGAGACCCATTGACATCACTTTAGGGTTAGGAGGGCATAGGTGGGGTCCTCTAGGTTAGGAGTAGGTCAATTGGCCCTATGTAGGCTAGTTTGACCCATTTAGGGCTAGGGTTGACCTTGGTCAATTGAGCCTCTTTGTTTGACCCCAATGGGTCCTTATGGCTCTAATGGGCCTCCCAAGGCATTAGGGGTGTTGTGGTTGGGTTTTGGGGTCAAGGTGTAGCCCATGGTCATCCTACACCATGGTTAGAGTTCCACTATTTGCAGACCATGGTGATCCCCCACCTTCCTGTCCCCTATCTCTTGACCCATTACTGGCTTCCTAGGGTTTGTCATGACCTAGTCATGGCCAAAACCATTCTTAGGGGTCTAGTTGGAAATGGGATGTTACATCGACGATCTCGACACAGCTCGTCGAGCTCAACTCGACGCACACGGGTAGGCACACGGCCGTTGGGTCCCTACCCATGTTACTTCCTTTTACACTGATTCTCCATTTCCCCACAAGTGCAGTCCAATTCCCTGCACTCTCAGGACTCAAGTCAGCACTCCTGACTCAAAACACACACACTAGGGGCCTAGAGCGATTCGGGACGTTACAATATGCCTCGATCCAGGCACGATTGTTGAATGAAGGAAAGACACACGGGCAATGACACGCCCGTGTCTCACCTGACACGCCCGTGTCGGATCTCTTGACATGCCCTTATCCGGGGGCGTATTACCCATAACCGCCACGCCAACAGACACGACCCAACTGAACACGGGTACTGACACGGGTAGGCACACGCCCGTGTCATTTAGCCGTGTTCCTGGCCGTGTCCTTCTCGGGATGAAAACGACCAAAAATCACCAGCCAGACACGGCCTTGGACACGCCCGTGTACTAGGCCGTGTACCCCTATACGGGCACCAAAAATCACTTTTTACGTGACCGACTCAAATACAACTTTAGGGGTGTTACAAATCTTCCCCACTTAAGGAATTTTGTGCCGAAATTAAGTAAAGGTACACAAATCTAAAAGTTACCTAAGTGGAATAAATCGGGATATTCCTCCAACATAGCTTGCTCTCGCTCCCAAGAAAGCTCCTCACGTCCGCAATTATCCCAATGGACTTTAACCATTCGGACTTCCTTATTGCAGAGTCGCTTGACTGCACCATCTTCAATACGTACTGGCTTGACCCTTATTGTCAACTCATAATCAACTGGTACTTGTTTGTCCGCAATGATCTGCGAAGGCTCTTGCACTGCCTTATGCAACACCGACATGTGGAACACGTCATGTAGCCCACTCAATTCCGCCGACAGCTTCAATCTATACGCCGCCTCGCCAACACGCTCCAGAATTTCAAATGGTCCAAGGTATCTCGGACTCAACTTCTTCAAGCGTCGAACCCGTGAGACACCCTTGAACGGATTAATTTTTAAGTACACCCAGTCACAAACATTGAACTCCACATTCCTATATTTGGCGTTGTAATACTTTGACTGTCTATCCTGAGCGATCTTCAACCGTTCTTGAATTGTCCGTATCACTGAGGTGGCATCTTCCACTGCTTGACATTTGTAAAGCTTCGACTCGCTCGTCTCCAACCAAGACAACGGCGTACGACACTTCCTCCCGTATAAGGCCTCGAAAGGCATCATTCTAATACTCGCCTGAAAGTTGTTGTTGTACGCAAACTCCACCATTTACAGGTGATCCTCCCAATGCTTTCCGAAATCTAGGACGTATATGCGAAGCATGTCCTCCATAGTCCTGTTGACCCTCTCGGTCTGACCATCCGTCTGCGGGTGAAAGGCTGTGATGAAACTCAGCTTAGTTCCCAACATACTATGCACCAACCTCCAATCATTCGACGTAAAGCGACCATCTCGGTCACTAAAATACTGCGGGGCACACCATGCAATCGTACAATATTCTCCACATAGAGTTTAACTAACTTTTCCACCGGATCTTCCTTCCTGACCGGTGATAACTCTAATTTTGTCCATGTTTTTATATTATTTTTATTTAATAATTAATTAGTTTATAAATATATTTTATAATTTTATTATTTAATTTTTCTAATTTCCTATTTCAGGGCAATCTGTGCTGCAAATCTCAATTTGGAGTCTATAGGGTTGATCAGGAGACAAAACTGGACAAAAGCAAGAAAATTTCAAAAGCACATGACAAAGTCACGGGCGTGACCAACAAGGTCACGGGCGTGACATCCTGGCGTGAACCCGGCGCGTGGAAAGAGTTATTTGCCACGTCAATTAAAAGTACACGCCCTAAGGTCACTGGCGTGACCATCATCACACGGGCGTGAACGCCAAGCGTGACATCCAGTGCTTTGTCCAGACTTCCAGTCTACGACAATTTCTATTTGCAACAAGTCACGGGCGTGACTAACCCCGTGACATCCCGGCGTGCCGACTTAATGCTGCAGTTACAAGCGCTGGAGTTTTCGCAAGACACGCCCAAGGTCACGGGCGTGACCATGGGCGTGACCCTTCCAACAACGGCCAGAGTTATTCCCGCCATTTCTGCTTCCCGCCATTTTCTGCAACCGTCAAGACACGCCCTAGGTCACGGGCGTGACCTAGGGGCGTGACCCGCCAATTAACGACTTTTGGCGGTTTTACGCCAACGTTCAGAGGACTTGAAGACGACGGTTCCGAGACCGACACGCCCTAGGTCACGGGCGTGACCTAGGGGCGTGACCACCCAACAACTTCTTCTATAAATTCCAGACAGCTTCAGATGCTCAGGAGGAGATTTTTGGGAGTTTAATTTTATTTTCTTTACTGTATTTCCAGCATTTTAAATTCATAGTGTAGCCTTTATTTCCAAGTACTTTTATAATCATGTCTCTCCTCAATCTTTCTTATAATTCTCCCATCATGATGAGTAGCTAATTTTCAATTAGCACTTGATCATGATGAACTTTGGAATAGAATAAATTTCTTATTTTTGTCTCAAATTAGCAAGCATTCTATTTTATGCACTTTGATTTATCTTTGATTTAAATTTCTTCGAATTCATAAGTTGCAAATTATGTTTATTCGAGCTTAGATTCGTATCCTAGATTTACCGAGAGGTTGTGGATACGAGTAGATCACTCAAGAATAAAGAGAGTTTCTTGCACCCCTCGAGAGTGGAACGCAAAATTCTTCCGCCTTGGAGTCAACTCCATTAGTGAGGTTCACTGCCTAAAGCAAGCTTAGGTCTTTCGACTGGCCGAGAGGTCTTAATCGATCTACCTAAGGTTAGTCGAGTGCGTATTCTCGAGAGAGGCGCTTCGTAGCTTTGGAACCTCCGCGGTCGAAGTTAATAATTTAGATGCTTGTGCTCTTTAATTTCGTGGATTTTATTCTAGCCCAAAGGGATTCCAGATCAAGTGCTAGCCTGTTATTCATCGAATTTCTCCTTTTAGTTTAACGTTTGTTTTCGTTTTCACAAAACCAATTTTACGATCGATAAAATAATAGTTCTCCTTGTGAGTACAAATACTCAACGGTCTCAGAGTTTAAATACGATATTTCCTATACTAAATTTCGATATGTGCACTTGCCTAGTTGAGAGTTTAGTTTGGATATTTTTCAAAACTTATAAAATTCCCATCAAGTTTTTGGCGCCGTTGCCGGGGATCTTTTTCTGCGTTGATATTTTGAAAACAAGGATCTATTAGTTTTATCATTTTCTTTTGTTTTGTTAAAAAAAAAAATCTATTTTGTCATATTTTGGTGTATGACCCGAGGGAATCCGTCGCCTCTTTTTGATTTGGATCCGGAAATCGAGCGAACCCTTCGGCACCGCTTACGATTTCGAGTTCCGAATTTTCAAGATACGGAATCCTTAGGAGACACTCCTAATCCTTCATTAATCCTCTCTCCGTCACCGCCTTCTTCTTCTCCTTCTTCATTTAGTTCTTCTTCCCATTCTCCTAGATCTTCTTCTTCTTCTTCTTCCAATATGGGTGAGCCAAATGCGGTCGAACAAAGGAATATGTCCTATTATGCTCGTCCAAACTTGGACGAGACTCAATCTAGTATTGTTCGCCCCGCTATTGCCCCCAATAATTTTGAGTTGTGCCAAGCATCATTCAAATGGTACAACAATATGTTCAATTTAATGGGCTTCAAGATGATGATCCAAACGCTCATATTTCAAATTTCTTAGAAATATGAGATACTTTTAAAATTAATAGTGTATCCGATGATGCCATCCGGCTAAGGTTATTTCCATTTACATTGCGCACTAAAGCCAAGCAGTGGTTGGGTTCTCTACCAAGAGGATCCATCACAACATGGGCTCAAATGACGGAAAGATTTCTTACGAAATACTTTCCGCCGGCTAAAACGGCTAAATTGCGCAATGATATTACTTATTTCTCCCAACTTGATTCGGAAACGTTATATGATACTTGGGAGCGTTTCAAGGAATTGCTTCGTCGATGTTCTCATCATGCAATTCCGGATTGGTTATAAATCCAAACCTTCTATAACGGCCTAAATTCTCAAACTACGCAACATATCGATGCCGCCGCCGGTGGAACGCTTAATAACAAAACACCGGCGGCCGCCCAAGAGCTTATAGAAGGTATGGCTTTGAATACCTATCAATGGAGTACACCTCGGTCTAAACCACCTAAACCGGCCGGGATGTATGAAATTGATACGTTCTCCAATCTATCCCTCCAGGTTGAGATGCTAAACAAACGATTAGAAGAGATGTCTGCTTCCTCTTCTACACCTACCTGGGATCGTACTTCTTCCCTCTCTCCCACTACGTTGGCCGAGCATGTGGATTATATGGGAAATCTGAATCGGCCACCCTTTAATTCGGGTAATATTAATTATGGTGATACCTATCACCCGGGTTATAGAAACCACCCCAATTTCTCTTGGAGCAATCCGGGGAATGCTATGCGTCCCCCAAATGCAAATCCACCCGGATTTCCTCCGCCGCAAGCTCCAAAACCTCATTCTTTGGAGGAAGTTTTCAACAAATATACGACTACAAATGATGCCAACATCCGGAATCTCACCGGATCTCTTCGACGTTTGGAGACACAAATTCTGCAAATTGCTAAAATGCTCTCCGATCGTCAACAAGTAGCGCTACCGGGCAATACAGAGCCCAACCCAAGGGAGCAAGTGAAGGCTATCACGCTACGGTGCGGGAAGGAGGTACATACTCCGGTGGAACAAGAGGTAACAACTCCAAATCCGGTGGAACAAAAGGTAACAATTTCTACATCTTATCCCCCTCCTAAGCCTTCGACTGATACTAAACCGAAGGCTTATCAACCACCTCTTCCCTATCCGTCTAGAATGCTAAAAGATCGGATGGATACGCATCACAGTAAATTTATAAACATGTTTAAACAACTTCAAATAAATTTACCGTTTTGTGAATTAATAGCGCAAGTGCCAAAATACGCCAAGTATCTCAAGGATCTTTTATCCAATAAAAAGAAACTTGAGGATATCTCCACGGTTCACTTGAACGCGGAATGTTCGGCGGTTTTACTAAATAAATTGCCTAAGAAACTAACCGATCCGGGTAGTTTCTCTATTCCCAGTCTATTTGGCGATTTATCAGTAAAACATGCATTGGCCGATCTGGGCGCTTCGATTAATTTGATGCCCTATTCTTTATTTAAAAAATTGGGATTAGGAGAGCCGAACCCCATAAACATGAGCATCCAATTGGCGGATCGGTCTATTAAATACCCTATGGGTATCGTTGAGGATGTGCTTGTCAAAGTTGACAAATTCATTTTTTCGGTGGATTTTGTCATCCTTGACATAGAAGAGGACACTGAAGTTCCACTTATTCTCGGTCGTCCTTTTCTCGCCACCTTGCGCGCCATTATAGATGTTAGTGACGGTAAACTTCTACTTAGGGTCGGGGATGAAAAAGTTATCTTTCATATTGACTCGTCTATGCACAAAAAACTTTATAACGACGACTCATGTTTTACTTTGGAGGCTTCCCCCGAAAGAGATTCCGTTCATGACAGAAATTTTGAATCTTTAAATTTAATTTCGCATGACATAAGTAACGATAATTTGGTCACACACGCACCTATTGACGAAATTCTAGACTTAGGTGATGACTTTTTAAGGCCTTCGTTTGAGGAATCTCAAACTTTAAACCTTGAGCATGTGTTAAATCCTTTACACTATTTATCTCAAGCGAAAGGTTCCAAACTTAACGTTCATGCATTGTCTTATATATTTGAAAAGCCCATAACTTAGCGCGCATCACTATGGTCGAGCTCACCGACCATAAACAAAGCGCTTGTGGGAGGCACCCCATGCTTATCTTTTTTATTTTTATTTTTAAGTTTATTTAAATTTTTGCAGGTTTGAAGGACATCTTTTCCGGCGTGACGATCGACGGAGTTGAGCGTCAAGTCTACGTGTTTCTTCAAGTCGGTAACTTTTGTTTTATTATCGTTTATTTGAATTTTTAAAAAAATAAATAATAATAATAATAAATAAAACAAAAAAAACAAAAACAATTTTTTTTTCTATTCGTACACGCCCATGTCACGGGCGTGACCTATGGGTCACGGGCATGACAGAGACGTGTTTAGTTCGTCGAGCGAATCTCAAGAGTGGTTTCATCGAGCGCAGTGTTTCGTTCGTCTTTCGGACCTGTCACGGGCGTGACCATCAGTGGTCACGGGCGTGTCTAGCCCGGAACTTGGTTCGACGAAGTAAAGCTGGAAAACTTCTCTTCCTGCCCAGTCATGGCCGTGGCAATTAGTGTCACGCCCGTGACGCTGCCAAGTCACGGTCGTGACTCGCCCGGAACAAAAAAATGGTTTTTAAAAAAAAAAAAAAAAAAAATTTATCTCGTTTTCAGATACACGCCCCAGGGTCACGGGCGTGACCCTGGGCCGTGTTATCGAATCCGAGGCGCGACCCAGGGTCAGCGCCTCGGATTCCTTTCCCGTTAATTTTTTTTCATGAGACACGCCCCCGGTCACGGGCGTGACCTGGGGCGTGGCCTTGGAATCCAATGCCAGTGCATTGAATTCCTGCATTGGATACCCCTTACACGCCCAGAGTCACGGGCGTGAATCTGGGGCGCGACCAGCGAATCCGAGGCTGGCAGCCTCGGATTCCTCTTCTTTTTGTCCCGTGCTTGTCACGCCCCATGTCACGGGCGTGACTGGGGGGCGTGACCAACCCGAAAACCCTATAAATAGGGATTTTTCCCCTCTTCTTCCTCCACATCTTCCAGCACTCCCCTTCTCCCTTAGCCAACCCGAATCCTTTCTTTTTCTCCCTTCTTCCAAAATGCCTCGCCACCACCCTCGCTCCACCGCTTCCTCCTCCGAGCACCTCACGGATCCCGCCGCAGCGGAAGCCATGCTCCTATTTCAAAACCAAACTCAGCAGGAGCGCAGCGAGCGTCTACGCTCCAAACCCCTTGACGTGTTCCGCATTTTAGATTGGGCGATCCTCGCCATATTTGGAGCAGCGGATTTGGTGCGGGGATTTCTATCCACCCCTGGATGGAGTTACCTCTTCTCCATTTCCGAACATGACCTCCTTGAGCTCACCGTTGAGTTCTTGGCTTCTTTTGAGTTCCGTTGGGCGACAAATGATGACTTCATCATCTTTCGCATAGGTGGGATGATGCATCAGCTCACCATCCGCCAACTCAACGTTGTCATGGGCTTCTGCTCGGAGGCTTTTTCACAATCTCCCGCCTATCTCGGTTTAATTACTGATTTCCCGTCCGATGTCAACCTTCTCGTCTTTTGGGCGGAAATCAGTAATGACGCCGCTCCCTACACCCCAAAGAAATCCAAAGGCAGCCAACTCATTTCTCCCGCCTTACGTATTCTCCACAACCTCCTTACCTTCACTATTTCTGGTCGCGGTGATAGCCACGGGGTGGTGACTTGGACAGACTTACTATATTTATATAGTATGTTTTACCGGGTCCCCCTCAACCTTGGTTATCTGCTCGCTTTCGGCGCCAGGCCGAAAATGCGAGGTTCGGAGCAGTGCACGGTGGGAACTTCATCACTTTTCTTGCGAAGCAGCCCGACCTTTGGGATACTATTCCACGCCTCAGCTGCCTCCAGACTCCGCAGGTCATCCAGTTCCAGACCCTTCAGGCCCTCGGCCTAGCGCGGCTACGTGATGGAGAGTTTGAGGCTATTCCCCCCGCAGTCGGTGGTGGAGATCTTGACCTTGATTACGGTGCCGGTCCCAGTGGCACTATTCACTCTCCCCACATTCCTCCACCACCGCAGGACCCTTCTTCCGAGCCCGACCCTCAGAGCTTTTGGGATCGTCAGTTTGCGTCTCTTCACACACGCTTAGATATGATGCAGAATGATTTTGACGCTCGTTTTGTGCGTTTTGACAGTTGATTTACCACGCTAGAGTCAAATCAAGCCTCCTCCATGGTACGTATTGATCTTGAGTTTTCAGACCTCCGGACGCACTATCAGGAGCCAAGGCAGCATAGCGATGAGGATTAGCCTGTTTTCTTTTTCTTTGGGATTGTAGTCCGCCCCATGTATCTTTTCTTTTTATCCTTTTAATTTCCCTTGTCATGTATCTTTTCTTTTTCTTAAAATAAAAAATATGTTTTGCTTCAGCTTTGTCTTCCAGGTACATTTTGGTGCTGCATGACCCGCTTCAGGGAAGTCTCCTATCTTTTCTCTTTATTTATTTATTTTTCATTAGGGAGTATGTCTTGTTTAAGTATGAGGGGATATTTTTCAAGCAAAACATACAAAAGAAATCATACTAATTTTCTAATAAAAAAAAGAATTTTATTTCTTTTGTGCAATTTTGTTTTTACTTACTTTACAAAAATACAAGAAAAAAATTAAATAATAAAAAAAATGCAATTTTCAAAAATTAAAATCACAAAAAATAGGATTACTTTTAAAATTAGGGAGATCTTTATTTCTCTATTTACTCACATACGAAATTCTAGGTATTCAACTTTTACATAAGTTTAGAAAATTTTTGATGCTTTAATTGAATTTTGTAGTAGAACTGTTGGTCATGCTGTGTTTCTAGTTAAGTGCACATGTTAGTAGAATTTGAGTAGAATTAAATATTCAGCACACAATTAGATTTTTCTTTTTCTGAATGCGTAGAAATAGTTTATTTTACTTCTACTTGGAAACCGGTAAAATCTAAAAATATTTTAGGAGAGTGTGTAGAAGTTTACTAGAGAGATATTTCGCGGATCAAGAAAGAGGTATTCTTTCTCGATGTCTAGAACTTGCCCTCTAGCTATTCTCAAGACTTTGCATAGGTTAAACTCATTAGCATGAAAAAGATTTAGGCATTTCTTTTGGCTAGTTTGAGCCTTTGCACCCTTACCTAACGTTTTACCCTTGCTAAGCCATTTGAGTCTGTACCCTTCCTTTTGTTGTAGCTCCACCAACACTTTACCAAAGCCTAAAAAGCATCCTAATTACACACCTAAAATCGAGCTTGAAATTATAGATAAAACCAGTTTATGTGTGATTAGGAGCCATTTTATTTTGGTGGCTTTTGAAAAAAATATACAAGAGTTGTTCTATTTTTCATTTCTCCTCTAAAAAAAAGAAAAAAAAAATATAAATAAAAAGAGGAAGTTGAAAAAAAATGTTCAACATATTGAAAGAAAAAAAAACAAAGGAATTGGCGGAGTTTTTCAATTTATTTCTTTTGTGCAAGCTCTCTTTAGGTTTTGGTGTGTCTACCCATCGCTTTTATCTTTGTTTTTCCAAACCAAAAACCTAAGCCTACATTCCAACCTACTTAAGTTCTACTGATTTGTGCTCATAAGTTAACCTAGCGTCGTGGCGAGAGTGTGAAAGGGCAAGCCTATGGCCATCGACATTGATGGATTTCTTTGGAGGGTATCCCGATCTTCGATTTGTGCAATGTTATCTTAGCAAACACGCTACTTTCTCCCTAAATGTGATTCGAAGATTTATCGTGTTTCCATCCTTGAAGTAAAAATAATAAGTGGAAACACATTTTAGAAAATTAAAAAACTAATTTGTATGCTGAGTAGGTTTTTCTACAATAATAACTACAAGCATAGGCATAAGACTTCGCATTCTACTTCTTATGTTCAATTTTCGTTTTTAGCGTTAAGATTTTTCTACTCTCCATGAAAAGTTGTTTGCTCGGGACGAGCAAACGAGTAAGTATGGGGGTATTTGATAACTCTAATTTTGTCCATGTTTTTTTATATTATTTTATTTAATAATTAATTAGTTTATAAGTATATTTTATAATTTTATTATTTAATTTTTCTAATTTCTTATTTCAGGGCAATCTGGGCTGCAAATCTCAATTTGGAGTCTATAGGGTTGATCAGGAGACAAAACTGGACAAAAGCAAGAAAATTTCAAAAGCACACGACAAAGTCACGGGCGTGACCAACAAGGTCACGGGCGTAACATCCTGGCGTGAACCCGACGCGTGGAAAGAGCTATTTGCCACGTCAATTAAAAGTACACGCCCTAAGGTCACGAGCGTGACCATCATCACACGGGCGTGTACGCCAGGCGTGACATCCAGTGCTTTGTCCAGACTTCCAGTCTACGACAGTTTCTATTTGCAACAAGTCACGGGCGTGACAAATTTGTCACGGGCGTGACTAACCTCGTGAAATCCCGGCGTGCCGACGTAATGCTGTAGTAACAAGCGCTGGAGTTTTCGCAAGACACGCCCAAGGTCACGGCGTGACCATGGGCGTGACCCTTCCAACAACGGCCGGAGTTATTCCCTCCATTTCTGCTTCCTGCCGTTTTTCTGCAACCGTCAAGACACACCCTAGGTCACCGGCGTGACCTAGGGGCGTGACCCACCAATTAACGACTTTTGATGGTTTCGCGCCAACGTTCAGAGGACTTGAAGACGACGGTTCCGAGACAGACATGCCCTAGGTCACGGGCGTGACCTAGGGGCGTGACCACCCAGCAACTTCTTCTATAAATTCCAGACAGCTTCAAATGCTCAGGAGGAGATTTTTGGGAGTTTAATTTTATTTATTTACTGTATTTCCTGCATTTTAAATTCATAGTGTAGCCTTTATTTCCAAGTACTTTATATAATCATGTCTCTCCTCAATCTTTTTTGTAATTCTCACATCATGATGAGTAGCTAATTTTCAATTAACACTTGATCATGATGAACTTTGGAATAGAATAAATTTCTTATTTTTGTCTCAAATTAGCAAGCATTCTATTTTATGCACTTTGATTTATCTTTGATTTAAATTTCTTCGAATTCATAAGTTACAAATTATGTTTATTCGAGCTTAGATCCGTATCCTAGATTTATCGAGAGGTTGTGGATACGAGTAGATCACTCAAGGATAAAGAGAGTTTCTTGCACCCCTCGAGAGAGGAACGCAAAATTCTTCCGCCTTGGAGTCAACTCCATTAGTGAGGTTCACCGCCTAAAGCAAGCTTAGATCTTTCGACTGGCCGAGAGGTCTTAATCAATCTACCTAAGGTTAGTCGAGTGCGTATTCTCGAGAGAGGCGCTTCATAGCTTTGGAACCTCCGCGGTCGAAGTTAATAATTTAGATGCTTGTGCTCTTTAATTTCGTGGATTTTATTCTAGCCCAAAGGGATTCCAGATCAAGTGCTAGCCTGTTATTCATCGAATTTCTCCTTTTAGTTTAACGTTTGTTTTCGTTTTCGCAAAACCAATTTTCTGATCGATAAAATAATAGCTCTTCCTTGTGAGTACAAATACTCAACGGTCCCCGAGTTTAAATACGATATTTCCTATACTAAATTTCGATAGGTGCACTTGCCTAGTTGAGAGTTTAGTTTGGATATTTTTCAAAACTTTATAAAATTTCCATCAACCGGGATAAAGTGCGACACCTTTGTCAACCTATCCACGACCACCGAAATGACGTCGTTTCCCTTCTGCGATTTCGGCAAACCATGCACAAAATCCATAGATATGTCGTCGAATTTCCATTCTGGGATAGGTAGGGACTTCAAGAAACCTCTGGGCTTCTGGAATTCCGCCTTTACCAATGCGCAAGTACGGCACTTGGCCACATAAATTGCTACATCCTTCTTCAATCCTGGCCACCAGAATAATTTCTTCATGTCTCTATACATCTTCGTGCTTCCCGGGTGGATTGAGTACTTGGTATGATGAGCCTCATACATCAATTCCTCCCGAAGATTATCCGCACTAGGAATGCATAGGCGGCCATCCTTCCTTAGCAACCCATCTTCAACAACAAACTAGGAATATGACCCATCCAAAGATTCATCCAAGATCTGCTACATGTTATTATCCTGAACCAAAGCCCGCCGAACTCTATTAGCTAGGTCACACTGCACCTCTGTCCAAAACACTTTTGCCTTAGCACTAGACTATTTGTCGACGTAAGATATCTCCAAAGCCTCCAACTCATGGACCAATCTCTCATCATGTACTGATAACCAGTTGGCCTGCGACGGAGTCTTGCGACTCAACGCATCCGCCACTACATTTCCCTTACCAGGCACATAATGTATCTTGAAGGTGTAGTACCCTAAGAACTCCATCCACCTCCGCTGCCTCATGTTCAAATCCTTTTGATCCAACAGGTACTTCAAGCTCTTATGATCGGTGTAAATATCGACCTTCACACCGTACAGATAATGCCTCCAAAGCTTTAGAGCAAATATCACGGCCGCTAATTCTAAGCCGTGGACCAGATAATTTCTCTCGTGAGCCTTCAGTTGTCATGAACCATAGGCTATCACTCTCCCATGCTGTAGCAGGACACATCCCAAACCACTACCCGAAGCATCACTATAGATCCTGAACCCTTCAGTTCCACTTGGAGAACATGAAATAGGCACCGTGGTTAACCGCCTCTTCAATTCTTCGAAAGCCTGCTCGCACTCCAGCAACCACACAAACTTTTGATCCTTCCTTGTCAACATCATGAGTGGAAGTGTTATCCGTGAAAAGTTCTCTACGAAGCGCCTATAGTAGCCGGCAAGCCCCAGAAAGCTCCGGACTTCCGCCCATATAGTCAAAGTAGGCCACTCCAGTATTGCCACTATCTTCGCCGGATCCACAGCTATCCCTTCTCCACTGACAACATGACCAAGGAATGCTATCGAGGATAACCAGAATTCACACTTGGAGAACTTAGCATACAACTGATTCCTCCTCAACGTCTCCAACACCATTTGTTGATGCTTGTAATGGTCCTCCTCACACCGCGAGTATACCAAGATATCGTCGATAAATACTATCATGAAGCGATCCAGGTACTCTATGAACGTCCAGTTCATCAGATCCATAAACACGGATGGCGCATTGGTTAACCCAAACGGTATGACCGTGAACTCGTAATGCCCAAACCGCGTACTGAATGCTGTCTTTGGGATGTCGCTCTCCCTTATCCTCAACTGGTAGTAACTGGATTTCAGATCTAACTTCGAATATACCGTTGACCCAACCAACTGATCAAATAGATCGTCAATCCTGGGGATTGGATATTTGTTCTTCTCCGTAAGCCTGTTCAATTCCCGGTAGTCAACATAGAGTCGCAAGCTCCCATCCTTCTGCTTAACGAAAAGAACTGGTGCGCTCCAAGGCGACGAACTTGGACGCACATAACCTTGCTCCAACAACTCCTGCAGTTGCACTTTCAATTCCTCCATCTCTCTTGGTGCTATCCGATACGGAGAGTGTGACACCGGTTTGGCACCCGGTACCAGCTCAATGGTAAAATCAATCTCCCGCTGAGGAGGGGCTCCTGGGAGATCATATGGGAACACATCATGATACTCGGACATGACTGGGATACTGTCAAGACTTGGCTTAGGCGTCGAAGTCTGCACTAGAGTGACAAACAGCTCTGCCCCAGACCGAACTACCTTGAACACGTGAAGGGCTGACATCAAAATCTTACCAGACCCCTTCATGCCCGCAAACGTAGTCTCCCGATCAGTATTCATACCCAATTTAACTTCCTTACGGTTGCAATCAATGTATGCACCCTGCTCCGAGAGCCAATCCATGTCGAAGATTACGTCGAACTCCACTAACGGTAGAACCAATGCCCGCAACTCAAACTCCTGATCCCCAATCCGTATCTTCACCACGCAGACCCTATCCGCACGCATTGAGCACCCATTGGGCAACAACACATCCAATTTGTCTTTTACCATCGAGGACGGAACCCCGATGCGTGATATGAATTTTTCGGACAAGAAGGAATGCGATGCTCCCGTAACAAACAGGGCTCTCGTCGGAAACTCAAAGATCAACATAAAGCCTAGGAACCAACAAAAGTAAGCTAACAAATACGAAGGTAACAACTATAAAAGTTAAACCACTGTAATTTAACTCATACATATCACCACATCCGCTTGCTTTATAGCCTCTTGCAGGCCAAGGTTGTAGACTCTAGGCTGGGCTGGAGCATAATGGGACACGGTTGACTCAACCGCCTTTCCTTTCTCCTCATAAGTCGCTCCAGGCTTCCTCTCAGACTTTGAACGTCCGCTCTAACACTCACGAGCAAAATGACCCGTCTTCCCGCAGTTGTAGCAAGCTCCTGGGACTCGACTTGTAGTTGCCCCCGACGCACCAGACTGAGGGCTGAGTTCGAAGTCCTCTGTTTCTTGTTCCACCTGCGGAAACTTGACTTGGCATTTGGCACCTTGAACTCAGACTTCTTTTCTCCTGGGTCCTTATTCTCTTGAACTTTCTTAACGACCTTCTCCAACGAACGAGCCGAATTGACCAAGGCTAGGAAGCCTTGCGCCTTACGCCCAGCAAGTTGAAACTGTAGGTCGCCATGTACACCCTCATAGAATCAGTTGGTCTTCCTCTCTTCTTTCATAAACGTAGCACCAGCATAACGACCCAACCGTGTGAACTCATGAAGATACACGTCCACGCTTCTGCCTCCCTGAGTCAACCCAAGAAATTGGTTCTCAGTCTCAAGCTTCTGAGCAGAGGGTACAAATCTGGCTAGGAACAATCTTGAAAATTCCTCCATAGGCACATCGGCAAGCTGCCTACCCACTAAGAGATGAAACTCCAATTCATCCCACCACAGCCTGGCTTCACCCACCAAAAGAAAAGTCGATATGGTGGTCTTCTGCCACTCCTCAGTTAACATGGCTATCAACTCCCTCTTTATCGGAGAGAGCCAGTCCTCAGCTTGAGCTGACGTTCCAACCCCATCAAACCTCGAAGGATTAAAGCCCATTACATGCTTTAGCTGCTTATTTGTAGCTCTCCTCGGCTCTACCAGATCAACTGTTGTGCGCTCCACCACACTCAGCTCTGCCGCCCTAACCAGTTCTTGCTCATTCGCAGGAGGTACGCGATGCATTTGCCCTGCAGGTTGGGCATTTATCATCGCAAATACGGCTTCGGCCACCATCCTGATGGTTTCCGCTGAAGGAGGAGTAGTAGGCATGTCTCTCGGTGCACTACTTTTCGCCGATTGCGGATGCTCTAATTGACCAGCACCGCTCCTAGCTCCCTATAGTAGTAAAGACACACGATTAGAAAACAAACAAATTGCTAAAAGCAATCATTGGAACACTCAGATTCCACAAAACAACGGTATTTTTTCATTCCTAAGTGGACATTCATGGGTTCTTTTTGATGTTATAACGATGACGCACACATGTGCTCTACACCCCTTAAAAGAATTCGCCCACAAATTCATATAAGCCTGACCGTAACTAGAAGTCTGATACCAAATTGTAACACCCTCATCCATCACATGACATATAACAGAAGGTCCAGCTAGAACCCTATACCATATAGCACAGACAGTCGGAAGTGTTACATAAGAATATTCAAACTATCCAATTAAGACTACTCGTCCTACACAGAGCATTCTAGCGGAAGCTTTTAAAGTTGAAAGAACCCAAAACTTGAATCCATTAAACATGAATGCCCACAACCACACTACTGGAATGAAAACCAAATACACTGAAAGGGTACATGGCCTTATGGCCTTACAATAGTTCACTTAATAAATAGTGTTTTCCATACATCAGCACGCAGGCCGGCCACACATGACAAAAGTAAAGTACAACTATTCGCTTTGGCCTTCAAGGGCCAGCACAGCAACATGGGCTCTAGCCTGCTATTTGGTACTCGGCTCCGCAGCACTTGCAAGCACAATTCCACCGCACGGTGGCACACAAATCAACGGTCAACCAAAAGCCGACCAAATTATAACGACCACACCCCTTACTCGGGATGGCGGTGCTCTTTCCCTCCATAACATTAGTCCAGTAAAATAATGAAGCGCAACTATACTACGCCACAGGTGTAGGCTCGCACGGCCAAACACCCCGTGCACTCAGGGCACATTAATGGTGAATCCTGACACTTCAGCGTCTTCACCACCATCCCAAAGATGGCAACCATGTGAGCATTTCGCCTTTCTGACCACCGTCTAAGGCTCCCGACTATGCCAACAGCCAGTCCCCTTTTCGGGTCTCTCGCACCGAACCATATAGCCCAGGTACGATTCCACTTGCCCGTTGCTCACGCCGCCTAGTCAATTTAAGTCCTACGCACGGGCCAAGCTTCTCTCAGATCCCAAATTTTCCAAACAATCACATAACCCAGTTATGTTCAAGGCCGGTTCCCTGAACGCCAAGTTAGGAGAACAACGATTCCGCTTAGTTTTTCGGGTGCGCCTTGGAGCTAACCTCCAAGGATCTCTGCTACAATCTAAAACATAGAAACCCGAAAACCCAAAGCACGGAGTCTTCTCCGGCAAAGCATATCAAATGGAACATCACCAATCCAGACAATACACGTTCGGGTAGGCTTCACAGACAATGCTTATGCTCGTACTTACGATTCCGGACTCTATATGCAACATAAGGGGGACTATTCACATCAACCCCAAGGAACACCACGCACTCACAGCACACTCGCGGGAGTGGGATTCCCTATGCAGAAAGGAAGAGCTTCACATGATCAAGTAGAGAATTGTTACCCTTGTAGTCCGCTTTGGCGCCATGGAAAAACTACACGGATGGAAGTCTTCGCAAGGAACTTTCCTCCACGGATCCGCTCTCAGATCTCTAAATAGTGCTCCGATGCTCCGCCGGCGCGCGGAATCCCTTCTTTCTTCCTCCTCTATCCAACTCCTTGAGAGACAGAATGGTTGGAGAGAAATGAAGGATTAACTCCCCTATTCTCGGCCTTAACAGAGCAGGAAACCATCTGGGCCGTTGGATCCTATTTAGAGAAAACGAACGGATCAGATCCGCTCAAAAATTTCCAAACCTGGGCAGAACACGGCTTGGCACACGGCCGTATCCCCGGCTGTGTGCCTCGATCCAGGAATGATTGTCGAACGAAGGAAAGACACACGGGCAAAGACACGCCCGTGTCTCACCTGACATGCCCGTGTCAGGTCTCTCGACACGCCCGTGTCCGGAGGCGTGTTACCCATAACCGCCACGCCAACAGACACGACCCAACTGAATACGGGTACTAATACGGGTAGGCGCACGCCCGTGTCAAATGACACGCCCATGTCATTTAGCCGTGTTCCTGGCCGTGTCCTTCTCGGGATGAAAATGACCAAAAATCACCAGCCAGACACGGCATTGGACACGCCCGTGTCCTAGGCCGTGTACCCCTATATGGGCACCAAAAATCCCTTTTTACCCGACCGACTCAAATGCAACTTTAGGGGCGTTACAAGTTATCTATTCAATCATTCAAAGCTATGTATTCCACGTTGGTCCCTACGTCAATTCATCGTGTGAGAATTGCATAGCGGTTGGTTGGGTGGACATTTTGGCCGTGACAAGGCCATCGCTCTAGTCGAAGACAAGTTTTATTGGCCCGGTCTTAAGTCAACGGTTAATAAAATCGTGCGAAGTTGTCGATCGTGCCAACTAGCAAAGGGCAACAAAACTAATGCGGGACTTTATACCCCTCTTCTGATTCCTTCCATTCACTTAGAAGATGTTAGTATGGATTTTATTCTAGACCTGCCTGTCACGTTTTGACGTCATGATTCTATTCTGGTAGTAGTAGATCGGTTTTCCAAAATGGCTTATTTTATTGTTTGTAATAAAACCAATGATGCGTCACATGTTACTAAATTATATCTTAAGGAAGTAGTTGGAATCAGGGCGTTCCAAAATCAATAGTGACCGATAGAGATGTGAAATTTACTAGTTATTTTTGGAAGACCTTGTGGAGGATTATGGACACCAAACTTTTTTTTTCTTCGGCCTATCATCCATAGACGGATGGGCAAACGGAAGTGGTAAATAGAAGTTTAGGTAGTTTGCTACGATACCTTGTGGGAGACCACAAGGGTACAAGGGATCTTATCCTTCCTCATGCTCAGTTAGCGTATAATAATTCCAAAAATAGGTCCACTGGCTTGTCACCGAATGAGTTCATGCACAGTTATAAAGCACCAATGCCACTTGACTTGATTCCGTTACCGCCATCTTATAAATCAAGTCAATTAGCACAGGATTCTGCCTCTCATATTCATAATTTGCATAAGCACATAAATGAAACGCTAACCACACAATACGCATCTTATCAAGTTCATGCTAATGTACATAAAAGAGAAACTCACTTTAAGATTGGCGATTTAGTCTTGGTGCGTCTCATCCCTGAACGGATGCCTTCGGGCACTATAAAAAAGTTAGTGAATCAACGACCTGGGCGTTTTCGATTCTTAAAGAAATTAGGAGAAAACACATATCTTTTGGAGTTACCCAGTGACTGGGGTATTTCCCCTATTTTTAATGTTTCTGATTTAACACTATATCTTTCTCCACCACTGGAATTATCTAACTGTGCGTTTAGCTCCACTACATTTTCTAATGGGTTGGGGGGTGAGCTTCTGTCTGGATCGCTCTCTCCATCGGTCTCCAATGGAGGTACGTTGGTAGTTGATGAGAAAAATTTTCCTCCATTATTGCCTAATGTTTTTCCCAGGTTTCCCAGGACAAACTTTTTGCCAGACAGGATCATCAAGGATGAAGTGCTTTCCTCTCCAGGTGGTGATGTTCGCCACTACCTTATTCATTGGCGGGATTGTTCGGCCTCCGATGACTCTTGGCTTCCGGAATCGGAGGTGGCTCTTTTAGATGATGCTCTTCTACGGCGGTACCTTCGGGACAACTCATCGGTGATGAGTACTTTCGAGCAGGGGAGGATTGATGGAGATGATGGCCCCCAACATTTCGAAGATGATGAAGGCTTTCTCGCGGAGGATCCTTCTCCGTCTCCAACAAAAGACTTGTGTCGCCATGGTGATCGTGTGGAGCATCGCTACAACCTCCGCCCACGGCGCAATACCACAAAATATTATTTAGTTGAATAATTTTAGTATTATTTGAATTTATTATGTTATTTATTTTAAGCATTTTATCATTTCATTGTGGGTTTGAAAACATTATAGTTTATTTTTTAATGTTGGGCTGCATGTAGCCAAAGTATGATGTAAGACTATATATAGGCATGTAATGTTTTCATTTGAAGGAAGTTGAATGAGAATTTGAAACCCTAACTCCTAAAGAATTTTACCCTCCTCCTCCTCTTCAAAATTTTGGCCAACACCAAACCCAAGCCTCCATCCTCTCCTTAGCTGCAAACCACTACCCTTCCCTCTCTCTACCTCACGGCCAACACCTCCCTCAAGAAACCGCCTCCTCCTCCAAACCCGGGCCACCACTTCACCACCCAAAACCGGACGGCCTCCACACTATACAAACCGGCCACCCCTCTTCCCCCACAAAACTGATCAGCCCCTTGAAGGAGAAAATCCGGCCCCCTTCTCCCTTGGTGGTTAGGCCAAGGTGTTTGCAACAAGCTTTCGTGGATCTCAGCCAAGGCGTGAAGCGACGAAAGAGGACGAGTTTCCTCTCCCTCCAGCGTAACATCGGCGGAAACGCAGAAGAGCGATTCAAGTTAGATAATCAGAATCATCTATTCCTGTTTGGGTAACGAAAATCTCTACCTTTGTGTGATTCCTTCCCTAGATAATTTTGTGGTGGAAAGTTTTGGCATTGAATTTAGAATCGTTGAATAATTGTGGTTCTTCGATTGTTTTTTTTTGTGTTCATCTTAATTGAATTAATTTTCGAAAAGGTTTGGCGAACCTCGTAACTTTTTGTTGGGAGAGATTTACTTTTTTCGAATTGTACTTTTGGTAGATCACTTTTGGTACAACCTTCGCTCGATCGGACCAGGTGGGTCCTTTTAGCCAGAAAGGATATTGGCCTATCACCTCTATTCGATCCTAAATGGTTCGACTACTCATACGTTAGCATTAAAGTGATAATATTGCTTGGAGTGTGTGTGGTGAAGAAATTTGTGCGAGTGAAAAATTTGAATCGTGGTGAGACAAACGATTTAATCTGTAGATCTCACAGTGTCAACGCCTAGGCCTGCATCATATTACACATACCATGGTTTGGTGTAGATAAGTAAGATGGAGAAATGGTGTAGTCACTCAGAGAAGACCTATGGGTCTCTGGAAAGGAAGAAATTCAATCAACATGGGATGTTATTAATTGATATTGTTGGAAAGGTATTCCTATGTAAACCAGGATCTTATGACAGAATTTCAAGGCATATGTTTAAAGTAATGACTCAGAAAATTCTAAGTAAGAAGACATATTGGGCCCATGTGATGTTGCATGAAGATTCTGGAAAAGCTTAAATTCCAAAAATATGGAAGGATATTGTCCTTATATTTGTTTGAATACATTTCATGATCAACTGAATAGAA